>JADRCD010223916.1:0-11742 GCA_019843815.1 Montemys delectorum | reverse complement strand
GAGCAGACTGTTGGAAAAATCCTATTTGACTTGAAACTGGCCTAAATTTTTCTTGCCATCGATCGTGAGAGAACACATATGAAACCCCACCATGCCAGCCTGAAGGAGCCATTCTCCTCGTTACGTGCCCCATGGAAGCCAAGCTTGACCCAGAGCCTATACTTTGCAGGGGCTCTGGGCTCCTCAGCTCTAAAATGAACCAACCTCCCTTTCAGCCTTCTTCATGAACCACTTGCTGATTTCCTAAGTGTTTGGTGACAGCTGTGCACACCCAGGAAGATAGATGTCTGGCCTCATTGTGATACACCTGCAGGAGGAACGGCATAGCAGTCCGCAGAACCAGTGGGTGGGGGATTTGACTATATGCATCCTGGCAAACAGATTTGGCCCTCTCCTACACCAAGCCTTTTTTTCTTATGCATTCGTGTATATCCCAGGATGTGCCCCCATTGTGAGGGATTATCTGTGGCTGGTTCTATGTGAATCATGAAAGAGACAGAGAACTAACGGAAGGAAGATGGGCAAATTGTTTGTTGCAGGTAGATGTCAAATAACTGAAAGCTAGGAAGCTCTTTCACTATGAGTCTATCTGAGGACCGATGCATCGGATTATACTTTCATTTACTCGTGCATTTAACGAATAAATAAGGACTTCCTCCCGGCCTGCTAGGTGTCAAGCATTGTCCCAGGCCAAGGGAAAGGCATCCATGACTGTTGTCAACAGACATGGCATCATGTGGCTGGGAAATAAAGACCTACATCCAGACATCCCATGTTGTATACATGTAATATTCTTATGGAGCAATGAGCTCTGCTATGGCAGGGGGACAGGCAGGAGAGGTTAACACGATGGGGCCAGGACAAGGAAGTCAGGGCAACAGAGGGAGCAGCGGGTGTGGCTAGGTGTGTATACACACACACGTGTACTTATGGGTTTGGGGACGCATGTGTGGGTGCACGGTGTCTCCCTCTTCCTGCTGGAGAGGAGAAGTAGAGAAAGGGGAAGAAGATGCTGTGTGCAGAGCTGAGAAGCAAAGAGAGGTTGCAAACAATGATAAGACATAAAAGAAGCAAAGGGCAGCTCACTAAATGTTTTATAAGCTATATCTCTGTAGCATGGGAGATACTTTGTGACCTGGGAGTAGATAAGATCTCTAGGACCACAGTTCAGCGTGCATATGAGAATGGATATAGACAGGTCAACTGGTTCATACCATAGACCAGAGGCTCACCAGGACAGAAACCCACAGGAGGCCCCGAGTTTGAGCCTCCAAAGATTACTTTCTGCTACGTTACCTGTGTGCCATCTTCAATTCATATCTAAATATAGAAGGAAGGTACTGCTGCCTCCCGTGATTTACTGATGAGGAAACTGAGGCACAGAGAGGTCCAGTCATGTATTCAAGGTCACAAAGGTAGCAATGCTGTGAGTCCAGACCTGCTGATCTGGAGCCACAGAATTGAAGTATATTCAGTAGCAAAGGGATATGGATGAAACTTTACCGGACACAGAATGCTAGTGTAACATAGGTTTCAGAGATGAGCACATCGCAATGTGATAACACTAAAGACCAACCCAGAAGGCTGCAGAGTGATTTTAAAAGGAAGCTTCCTTCAGGGACTGCTGCAAAAACTAATCAACCTTTCCACAATCCAGAAAAAAATACGCTTATGAAAAATGTTGGCAATTGTCCATACACTGATTCTAACATGAGTCTAGGCATCTGTCTGGTAGATCAGTTCTCTGTTCCTTCATGTGAGCACTGAAGCTGGGGTCTCCAGGCAGTTTGTTCATCATATCTCTATTACTTGTGCTGTAGCTGGATAGAGTCTGACACTTGTCCCATCATGTTGGTCCCTCTAAAGCCAGAGAATGGCAGGTAAAATGGCCCAGTTGGTAAAGTCACTTACTGTGAAGCCTGATAACCTGAGTTTGACTTCCAGAATGCACATGGTAGAAGGAGAGAATGGACACCTGCTAGTTGCCCTCTGGCCTCCATAATACACCATGGCAGTAGCACATGGCCGCATTCATGCACATGCGTGGACATACATGCACACAAATAATGTAAAAAGAGAGTGAATTGAGAAACACCTTTGCAAGGCTTTCCACCCCTCTACAGTTTTTCACAAAGCTTCAGTGCAGTTGGCATCTAAAAAGCCTTTGCTGAACGAACAAAGGGCCCAACCCCTCAGTCCGTCTAAAGTAGAGGCTTTTATAACCCATCTCCAAACAAGGCAGACAGCTGTTCGAGGTCAATAGTCTATGAAGACGGACAGATAAAGAAACCAATCTCGGAATTAGAACATGGGGGACCAAGCGGCAAGGTCTCACTGCCTGACTAAGGTACAACCTGTCCTGCTAGCTAGAGAGCTACGCTCTCTGAAGGGTCCTTCACATTCTCCTCCTTTCTATTTGGGAGCATCACCTAGAGTTAGGCAACACATTTACAGAAGGGTATACAACAGGAAGGTTTGTATCATCTAGAATGCCAGAGACATTTGCCCTGCACTTTTCTAAATTAGCAGAGATGTGCACAAGACTGCCTACTAGCAGACGGCTTCATAAAGGTGAATCAGCCTGCCAGAGAAAGGCTTCTTTTCTAAGTAACTTGCAAATGAAGGTGCCTTAATGGCTCAGTAGTCACCTGCTTCAGGTCATGGAACACAGCCAGGTGAGGGTTGAGCCGTGTCACCCTGATGGTCCTCTGCTGGGCAAGGAGAAATCCAAGGAAAGATAGCTTTCCTTGTCTGTACTCCCCTGGAATAAGGGTAAGAGCTGAGGTTGTGGCCTCTGTCCCGCTATGGAGACTCCAGCCTGAGGGTTGGCCTGAAGATGTCTGTGAGCATCTGTTCACTCCTTGGCTCTTGACTGGCTCTGTACTCTCTAGGGATTTACTTCTGACTCTCCAGGAAAACTATGGGAAGAACATCATACCTACTTTGTACCTGGTGGATGCCTTTGAAATTTTTTCCTAAACTGTAAATGTTTAATTACATGTCTCCTTAGAAAGAAACCATGTGAGTGTGAAATCAGTAGCACATCCCTGTCCGTTTGAACACAGCTGACAAGCAAGCCTGCAAAGGCAGGCACAAGTCCACTAAATATATAATATCCCAGTATCCTCTCTGCCTCACTTTTGGGCTACAAGAGGCTCCCACAACCCTCCTCTCTTTGTCCTCTCATCCTCTGCTAATAGATCTCCTCACTTAGAAGAGATCACATGGAAGGAGGCAAGATGCCACAATCCAACCTCAGGCAGTCCCTGGCTGGAGCCACCCACATCCCCACTTCTCTGTCTTGTCCACTGCTATTCTGTACCCCTCAGAAATTGATGGACCAAATGCACAGTGGTCTGTGCCTCATTCCCCTTGTCTTTCCTCCTTACCCACTCTTCTGACCCCCAGGGATTGAATAACACAAGGGGACATTTGCAGAATTAAAATAATTTCTACTTAGCAGCAGTCTCCTCACACAGATGTAAATATTCATAAACATATCGACTCTTGCAGACCCACCACACACACACACACACAACTGCTGACGACACCCCTGCTGCCTTAGGCATTGTTCTAATAAGTTAGGAGCAGGAGAGTGGAAGGGGCTATTTTTAACTTTAGAATTATTTTTTTTTCCAAAGCTGTTTTAAAGTCCCTGCTGGGAGTAAAGCTGGAGAGCTGTTTTCTGGAAACTGAGAATGTTTCCCACAGAGTCGTGGGCAGAGCTGGATCTGTGACGGAAACAGGCGATCATACCCTTGAATTTCCAAAGCACAGGCCTTGTGGAGGAAGAAACCCAAACACAGTTTCATGTGGTCCAACATGCATGTCATCATCTCGGGGGAATAGGGCTTGGCAGCCCACACAGCACCCATTACTCTCAGGGGTGAACCCTCAGGGAGGGGACAGGGTCTGACAGGATCTTGGAAATCCTCTGGGTGTTCCTTCTCTTAAGCACAAGTGCTTATTCTCCAGGCCACAGCCATTAACACAGCTAGGTGCGGCTCTCCACAGGCATAGCCACAATTGCATTACCTGGGCCTGAGTCCCTGATAAATATGTTTCCTTGGTGTGGTGGTTATTTATTATTCAATAACTGTCCTATTAGGCTTAAATGAATGGGGTATTTGAGATCTCTCCCTGTGTACATCTTCCAGTTGTTGCTGTCAAGGGAATCCTGCCAGATATTTAATAACATTCTGCCTCTGGCTGACACCAAAGCATACGCATGCCTAAGCTGGAGCGGTGGGTGTGTCCCTTGCAGCTGTAAAAAAAGAGTACAGTGACTGATATCTTCAGATACAGCCCATGCCTGCCTTAGCCAACGCCAGCACCTTCATCTTCCTCTCTCTGCCTCTTTCTGCTCTAGCCCACTCCTTGGGGAACAGCTTGAAAGATTACAGCTTGGAAGTAGACAGGGTGGGAAAACGAGAAGGGATTAAAGAGAAAATAGATTCATGAGAAGACAGATAACAGAGTTGTCGGGGCTCTGTTAATTAAAAAGCAGCAATTTGTCTGAATTCTGAATGTGAAGAATCCCCCGGGAGATGTTAGCCAGGCTTCCTCTGAGAATCAGACATGCTCTGTTTCTACATGAGGACATGCTACAGCCTGAAGAGTTGGGGGGCGGGGGTGTCTGCCTGTCCATTCATACTCAGGTATTGGGACTTCGTCATAGGATCATGGCCACAGTGGCCATTCCTTTCCTGCCCTATCCCAGAGATTTGTATGAGGCTGAGGGCTCTCGGGGATTCTGGAAGAAGCTGAGACCTCCTCATTGCAGACTCCACAGGGATGCTTTCTGCTCTCCAACACTTACTGGAGAAGCATCCTGGCCCAGGCACTGTCAGATGCTTTGCATAATTAACTTGTTTTAGTTCTCACAACTATCCCATGAGGCAGACACTCTTACTGGGCCCATTTTATCAGATTAGCAAGCAAGATGGGAGTCTACTGACTCACCCAACCAGTAAATGAAGCTCAGTGAAACTTGAGTGACATACCTTGAGTGACACCAGAGGAGCTTTTAGGACACACTGACTTTCACTGGCCATCCCAGAAGGATTTAGTGTTTTATACGCAACCTATCAAATTACTTCCCAAAATATATGGCCACTGAAGGTTTCTAATAGATGGGAAGTGTATGCAAGAAGTTACTGCTCAATCAGGAACAGGTGCTATAGGAGGTTAATTAATATTGTGGCTATTTTGCCTTGAAAATGAATTAAAGTTGCCCTTTCTATATGACATTTCCTTATTTGGAAACAAAACAAAATATTTCCCTATGGGCTTATGGTTCCTAGCAACAAGATAGATATTCTGGAACAAAGAACTGCCAGATACAGAACTAAGAGGTAGAGACGATGCCAGAGATGCTTTGCTTTGCCCCCAAGGGGACATGTTCTTTCAAGCTGTCTCCTCCTGGGTTTTCCTGGGCCATAGCCCTCTGAAGATGCTTAGGATCTTGTTCCCAGCATGGTCCACACATATAATATGCAGTTTGACCAAAAAGTGACACAGGCATTAGCCTTGCAGAAGAACTCAATGCATTTAAACACTAGGTCTCACCTTACAAAGACTCAATAACAGACAAATTTTTCCATTGACTTAGGTTTCATGGCTTCAATAAACATTGATATTTAGATATAATATTTATTGAAAACCTGCCATGTAGTAAACTGAGCACCATGGATGCAACAGTGGGGGACACAAACAGAAATTACTGCCCTTGTGAGCCTGCCGTCAAGGGTTTTTTCCCTTTGAATAGGGAGTTGTGTGTAACATTGAATTCTAGGTGATTTTCAAATTCTCAAGATTACTGGTTCCTTAGATAGAATTATGCACATGCAAGAGCAGGTCATGGCCATAATTTAGACACAGCCTGATGCTTTAGAAGACTCGGTGGATGCTGAAAATGTTGTGGGGATGTAATGTTTTGGACACGGAACAGAAAGACTCTCTATCTAGACTAGTACTGAGCACTAGCCATGGAGTCAGGAGACTTGAACTTGTCTGGCCTCTCATATACTAATCTCTTAACCTTCACCAAGAGTTTAACTTCTATGACCCTCTATGTCTTTACCTATAAAATAAAGGAGGGTAAGATCACTGAACTTTTTTGGAAGGTTGCATAACGCCTAAAGCAAAATAATCCAGCCTGAAAGTACATTATAGACTGTAGTTGAAAAAAAAATACTTAAGAGTCTACAAAATCATATGACACTGAGGTGCTGATATCAATGATCTACTACACGTGTCATTGTGACAATTGCAGATAGCCTTGTAACCTGATCTGCTCTCTTTCCAGTGGGGTCAGAGTCCTAGAAGACCCTTGCTGGGAGAGCTTTCTAATATTGGCTAGGCTGAATTCTCTTTCCAAGAGTGTGTCTGCCTGAGGCTGGGCCATCAAAGAAGATTCACCCAGGTAGACTGGACCTCAGAGGGCAGCTACCTTCGTTCGGTAGCATACAGTAGTTATTTTCCACCCCACCACCACTCACCTCATTTACATTTTGCCATCTCTGGTTTCATTTATTCATGGTAAGAGCCCAAAAACAAGATGAAAAATTTTCAGAAATGAACAATCCATGTATTTTAGCCAATGCCTTTTCAAATAGAATGAGGAAAGATCACTCTATTTACTTGTCCTGTAACTGGGACATGGGTTACCTATTTGTCCGGTCTATCCAAGCATTGTGTGTCATGCCTGTTACTCAGTAGCCGTTTCAGGTAGGAGCTACTACTGTGACATTTCCTTGCTTTTCAAAAGTAGCTTCATGTGGTGGCTCAACACCATGTCAAAGTCTGTCGTTTGTCTCATTGCATGTCATCACATAGATACTGTGCCATCTCACCCAGTCAGAAGGGTGAGTGCACTACAGTAAGGCATGAGGGAGAGAGCATCCACATATTCATACAGTGTTGTTATATTTGTTCTACTTTCCTGTTAATCCTTTACTTGTTCTGCCCTCTAAAGCAGATGCAAATATTGATAATGTTGTTATCTTACATACCTAATTTATAAATTATAAAATTTGTAATTTATATAATATATAAGTAATATTTATTATATAATTTATAAAATTTGTAAATTATATTATAAATTAAATATATAATATTTATATATCATATTAAATATAAATTATATTATTCATATTTATTATATAATTTATAAATTTTTCATCTTACCTAATCATAAGTTTGAGTATGTAGGAACATACATGGTGTTTGGGATTTTGCACTCTCCTTACACTTGGGTATCCAATAATGACTTTCAGGATGCATCCAATGTGGATGGATATAAGACTATTACTGTGTGAAGATTTTCTAGTTATTCAGTCAAACAATAAGCTATGTGCTGCTAATGGGGGATTTTGCAGGTGTGATTAAAAGCTGACTAAGTGTTTGATTAGAGAGTCAAATGTCCTGTGTGGCTCTGACTTAGCCAGTATCTTGGTTACTTTTCCTGTTGAAATATATTTTCAGAAATAAAAGGATGTGTTTTAGCTGACAGTTCAGGGTACAATCTATCATGGTAGGGAAGTCAAGGCAGCAGGAGGTTGAAGCAGTTGGTCGCATTGTATTAGAAGAGAGTGATGAACATCTGCAGCTGCTCATTTCCCTTCCTTCATTTATATTCCAAACAGGGATTGGTGCTACCCGTAGTGGGCATGTCTTGCCACCTCTATTAACATAATCAAGATAATACCCCATATGAATGCTGGAGTCCCAAATCCTGGCTGAATCTAGATTTTCTAAGGTTGACAGTTGACACTAACTAGCACACCTTGTTAAGGTGGTCTAAAGGAGAGCTTCTCTGGGGAAGATTCTAAGCTGGCTGAGCATCTGCTTTCTCTCTCATTTCCCCAGGCCTCCCTGCCTAGTTTCCTTTTCATAAAAGCATTAGCCAAAAACATGTGGGATTCCACTGTTCCTATAACCTTCTCTTGCTGATTCCCCAATCTATAAAACTAGTCTTTGTTAGCCATCATCCAATTGGGAGCTTTCCTCCTACTGCCCTGAATCCATTTGCATATGGCTCCCTCCTTCTATCTATGTTGTTCTGGTTGACTCCTGGCTTCTAGAGGTTGATCTATAATAATAAGGATATTATCCTACCCATGCTCAGAGAAAAACTGACTAGCTTCTAAGGCTACTTGGAGACAAAAGTCTCTAGCACAGCCATTCTCAACCTGGGGGTCAAAGAATCTTTTCACATGGGTCACATATCAGATATCCTACACATTAGATATTTATATTATGATTCATAACAGTAGCAAAATTACAGTTATGAAATACAGAAAGAAAATAATTTTATGGTTCGAGGGGCCATCACAAAATGAGCAACTGTATTAAAGGGTTGTAGGATTAGGATGACTGAGGACCACTGTTCTAGCAGATTCCATGTTGGGCCAATGAACTGAAGCACTAAGGAAAATTCTAATGTAAGAAACTAATGAAGCATAGAACAGAGCCTAATGACAACTTTTTGGACCCTTCAACCAGTTCTCTGTCATGCAAGAGTATTCCCTGTGCTCACAATTCCCTGATGTAGAGTTTCCTTCTTAGAGTACTGAGCGTGAACTTAAGCAGCTCTCTGCCTACCCAATACCAACAGTTCTGAACAATCATGATAGATGGTCAGCTCCGGTAAGTTTTTGCAACAGTCCCAAGCAAAGAAACACTAAATCAATCTATTTGGGGAAAATATTAATGTTCTCATTAGCAGTCTTAATTATTCACATCAGCTTCTGGTTCTTTCCACAACATTAATTCCATTTCTGACTTCACAGCAATTGCCCTTCTCAAACTCACAAGACACTCAACAGGTGCTTCCAGTCCCCAGATTATTAAAATGCTCTGCATATGTCTAGGGTAGATCCATTGAAGGAGTTGATTTCCTGACTTTCTCCTGTAAAATACACACACACACATACACACACACACACACACACACACACACACACACACACCTATCCCTTCGCTCCTAACCCCCACAATTTATCCATATTTGGATCAAAACCTATAACTTCTCCCATGAACACTCAGACATATATTTCTATTATTTTCCTATTCAGACTAATAACAATGGAAACAGACCCACATATATTGATTTCTATGTGCCAAGTATTGTTTGAAATCTTTTAAACATATCAGCTGATGCCTGTCACTGGTGAGGTAGTACCATTTTATTATCTGTCTTTGACACCAAGTGAACTGAGACCCAGCCTACTAGCTTTGTTCCTGAAGTTGCCCAGTTGAAAAATTAAGGTGAGGAAGTAAGAATTCCTTAGGTAGTCAGTTCTGGAAAGCAGACTCCTAATCATTAGATGCTTGCTACACAGAGTACTTGCTATAATATAGTGCTGTCCTATACACTTTTCATGTGGTTTTGCTGTGGTTTAAGAAAAAAAAATGAAAGCTTTGCCTCTCTTCTTGCCTGTCTCTTGGCCTGTGTCTCCCATAGCAGCACACAGCTGTCTCTTAATGACTCTTTGGGGAAAGAGACAGCAGGTTTATTTAGAACAAAATAATCTTTCTGGATTTTTCATTATGAGCTTCTTCCCACAATCATCACAGAAAATCCAGATTTCTTTTGAAGCTACCCAAGACCCTCAGCATGCTGGCATTGACATTGCATGCCAGCAGCACTTCACAACCTCTGCAAGAAAAGCAGGGTGCTCATCTCCCCGCCTACCTCAGCAGTGTCTTCCAGATGGATAGTTCTGCCAGAGGCATTCTAGGAGCAGAAGCAAATACACCCCAAACAGCTTTTGTCATGTACCTGTCTTTCCCCAGAGCTCTGCCTCCCCTTACCAGGCAGTGGGGAGAAGATAAACCCCCAGGGGTTAAACAAAGCAGAGCTTCCTTAGAATTTGAGGGGATTTCATTTCTGACTAAACCACCAGGTTCATCCCCTCAGGGGACATCACAGAGATCGAGTTGGAGTTTTCCTAGCAAGGCAGCTTTTCCCCTTTGGATAAAATAACATCAAAAACATGTTCTGACGAGTGGGACATTAATCCAATACACTGTTTCCAAATAAACTAAAGGTTTTGCAGAGCTGGAAGAGCCTGGTAGGAAAAACAATAATGAGTTTCAAATGCATAAAGAGCTTTTCTGCCAACATTAAAATAGCAAGAAGTAAATCAATTAAAAAGACCACTGGAAGTCACTCATATATTGAATATATATATATTTTCAACCTGAGCCTAAGATATGTCAATCACTGTGCTAAAGACTGTATAGAGGCATTGTACTCTTTGAATTTTTTTGACAGAGTGGCAAGGAAACCACCTTGACATTAGCTGCAAGAGAGTCAAGTAAGTCCCAATGAATCGTGTTCAGTGGGCTGCTACTTTACTTATCCATCAGTCTCTCTTCTGTTGTACTCGGGCATTTCCTATGGAAAGCAATCTCTACATCAATGTCTGTGCTGCCTTTAGAGACAGCATGTGACTAGGCTCAATGACATCACATGTCTCTCTGAGCATAGCAATTGCTCCAAAAATGAGCAAGTGAACAAAAGTCAAGGGGTTGGAATCATGAGACCCACTTAGAACTTAAACTCCATTGTGACATGTGGAAGCTTCTTGAGAGAAAAGACAATGATATGCTAAGAGGGCCCAGTGGCCAAGTAATCTAATTGTATCTTCTATACACTGATTCCACTTATACTGGTGTTATACCCACTTTGGGATGTTAGAAAAACATGAATGAAATTTTTTTGTTGTTGCTTTTCTACTTAAGACATTTATTTCAAGCTTAGATTCCATAATTTTGCACCCTAAAAATGTCTTAAGTAAGGATATTCAGAGGGCTAGAGAAATGGTTTAGCAGTTTAAGAGCACTGACTGCTCTTCCTGAGTTCAGTTCCCAGCAATCACATGGTGGCTCACAACTATTTGTAATAGAATCTGACGTCCTCTTCTGGCCTGTCTGAAGACAATGACAATGTATCCACATACATAAAATAAATTAAAAACAAACAAAAAACCAAAAGAATTCCATTTAAACGCCAACAAGAAGACTCAATGGTTAAAGGTCCTTGCTGTCAAATCTGAAGACCTACTAAGTTCAGTACCCCATGACATACATAGTAAAAGGAAAGAGTGACTCCTCCAAGTTGCTGTCCACATATTCAAAGTAACACACAACCTTCTTTCCATACAAAGTACAATTTAAAAGGAAAAGAATTCCATTCATCTTCAGCTATCCCTTTAAAGTCCACCCATCTGCTGGGTTCGAGAAACATTGATCTGCCTTCAGACACCTCAAGATGGTGGTCTCAGTTCCTTCACTCCAGCCTCAGAACACTGGGTCCTTTCATATCTCACCCCTCATTCTGTGATGATATCAGGTCTTTACAGAGTATTTGAAAGCATCTTTGCTTTCACCACTATACCACCAATGCTACATCTTACAGGCTTATTTGGAAGACTTACTAAGATGAAATATACTGAATACTTGGTACCATGCCAGGCACAGAATAAGCAGTCTTCAAGGTGCATTTATTTTGATCTGGATGACAATGGTGATTATCATAATTGTCATCACAAATACCCAGAACCCTCTCTTGGCTCACCTCCAGCAACTTTTCTGTTCTCTGATCCTTTCACAACCATATTCTTCTTGAAAATGATGCATTCTTCCTGTTTAGCTGCCTTTGCTCTCAGCCTCCTGACTTCTAGCCATTGCAATTCAACTTTCTTCACATTATGTTATTGAAATTGCTATTGTCAA
>JADRCD010223915.1:29723-53931 GCA_019843815.1 Montemys delectorum | reverse complement strand
AGTGACTCACTGGAATTATTTCCGGTTCTGGTGCCATATGACTTCTGAGAGCACCAGGCTTGCAAATGGTGCACAGATATATGTGCACAAAACACCCATACAAATAAAATCATTTTTGTTTCATCATTTGAAACAGGGTCTCTATGTAGTCCTGGAACCCACCAAGCTGGCTTGAATCCACAGGGATCTTTTTACCTCTGCCTCCTGAGTTCTGGGATAAAGGCATACACCACCATGCCCAGCAGAGATCCACCTGCCTCTACCTCCCAAGTGCTGCGATTAAAGGCGTGCGCCACCACTGCTTCCCTTGGTTTGCTCAGCCTGCTTTCTTGTAGAACCAGGGACCACTAGCCCAGGGCTAGCACCACAGTGGGTTGGTCCCTCCTCTATCACACACTAATTAGGAAAATGCCCTATAGCTAGATCTTATGGAGGCATTTTCACATCTGAAGCTCCCTCTTCTCTGATGACTCTGGCTTGTGTCAAGTTGACACATAGGACCAGCCAGGACGAAGGCTGACTAAGCAGATTCCACTCTGTGCTTGGATCAATCCAGTGCACTTTGAGAAACTGCTCCCTTGTGTAAGGGGCTCCTTGTGTTACTCCCACTTCCATTCAGCCACTAACCGTGACAAAAAGGTTTGACATATTGTTTGACTGTATACCTCTCCCTTTTAAAAAGCCAACTGTCCTTGATCCCACAGTGCCAACATAAGGCTAGGCTTCCAGGCCATGGTCACTGACACAGGCCTGGAGGAGGTGATAGACAAGAGGCAACAGCAGGATCCAAAGGGGGAATTATGTAATCTCTCCACCTAGGCATTCTGCACAAAACACTGGGTTGTGTAAATCCACAGATGACCATCTAACCCTACTTCCCCAGCGCACCAGGTGTGTGCTTTCAGGGTTTGAGACACTGTACTGGTTGGGTTTGTATATCAACTTGACACAAGCTGGAGTTATCGCAGAGAAAGGAGCCTCTCTTGGGGAAATGCTTCCATGAGATCCAGCTGTAAGGCATTTTCTCGATTAGTGATCAAGAGGGGAGGGCCAAGCCCATTGTGGGTAGTGCCATCCCTGGGCTGGTAGTCCTGGGTTCTATAAAGAAAGCAAGCTGAAAAGCCAGGGGAAGCAATCCAGTAAGCAGCACCTATCCATGGCCTCTGTATCAGCTCCTGCCTCCAAGTTCCTGCTCTGTGTGAGTTCCTGTCCTGACTTCCTTTGGTATTGAACAGCAATGTGGAAGTGTAAGCTGAATAAACCCTTTCCTCCCCAACTTGCTTCTTGGTCATAATATTTTGTGCAGGAATACAAACCCTGACTAAGTCAGAAACTATGGTCCATTTATTTAAGCAAATTAGCCCAACCTAGGGGATATAGAGGGAAGGGGAGGTTGGGGATGAATTATGGGGTAGATCCACAGGATGGAAAAAGAACTGTTGAGCTGGGTTGAAGGCAGGGTTGTGGTGTGAGGGTGTGTCCAGGGAGTCCTCCAGTGGTCTGTAGGTGCCATCTGGGCAGTCTAGGAGGCCAGGTAGCCAGCGTCCACCAGGATGCCAGAGCCACTGGTAGAGGCACTGCTGTCGCTGAGCAGGAAGAGGATGCTGTTGACAACATCCTCTACCTCTGCAGGAGAACAGACCAGTCAAGGCTCTTGCTGGCTTGGCTGCTGGCAAACAACACTGTTTCCCTCACCCACTGTCCCCAGCTGACCTGCGAACTTCCTCAGTGGGTGGCGTTCCTTGAGCTTCCTGGCAAACTCAGGGTTTGCAGAGACTTTCTTGCCCATGTCGGTCAGCACCACAGTGGGGTTGACGGAGTTTACCCGGATCTGGGCCCAGAAGCCACAGCTGGTACACAGCCAAGGAACTAGCCCTACCTGCACAGCTCAGGACTTGCCCCAGGATGAGCCTGATGGGCTCGTTGACTCTGTCCAGATGAACCCTGAGCCCATTCCTCAGGCCTCACCCTCAACCCTCAGCCCTGCCCCAGGTGCCCATCCTCTGTCCCTCAGGTGTGGCCCAGCCCCCTGTGCCTACCTTGTGTGGTCCCAGTTCCATGGCCATGGCTTTGGTCAACATAGTCATCGCTCCCTTGGTGGAGGCTGTTGGGGGATGGGGATGGCTGAGGACCCTTTAATTACTCTTTCTGTGAGGCTCACCAAAAACCTAAGACTGCTGTAGTCTTTTTTGGAGGGTGCACTCACAGTAGGTGGTCAGGCCAGGATAGGTGACATGGGCCACCATGCTGGAGACATTGACAATGGACCCTGCCACTCCACGGTTAATCATGTCCCTGGCTACCATCTGGAAGAAAGGGTTGGAGGAAGAAAGGTCATCCTGCCTCTCCCTCCCTCCCTACCCCAGCCAGCCCACCCCCAGTGTTGCTGCATGGGCCACAGCCCTCCTACCATCTCACCTGGGATATCTGAAACACAGGGCGAAGATTTACACTGAAGGACCTGGCAGGAAAAGAACGATGCATGATGTCCTCCACCTCCCGTCTTCAGCAACCCTCCCTGGCCCGCCCGCTCTCCCCAGGGCCCACCTGTCAAAGGCTTCCTTGGTAACTTCCAGAAAGGGCTGCATTATAACCACCGCTGCGTTGTTCACCAGCAAGTCCACAGGGCCGATACCGCCCAGCGCCTTCTCTGTGGCCTCCCAGTCCCCCAGGTCCACGCACACGGGCTCTATCCCAGGACACTGTGGGGGACATTGTTTGGTGGCCTGAGGCACTTTTCCAGACACCTCCCTGAGGGTGGGGAGCAGCCCCAGGTGAGGCAGGGCTGTGTGCCTCACCTCTTTGGCAAGACTGGTCAGGTCTGAGTTGGTGCGAGTCACGGCCACCACTTTGGCTCCTGAGGCGTGCAGGGCCTTCACAGTGTCACGCCCAATCCCTGTAGGAGGGAGAGTGGTGGGACAAGGGCCCTACATGCCTGGCCACAGTAGGATCTGCGTCCCAGAAGGGAGTAAAGGCTGTTGCTCCAAGCAGTGGAAGTGCTGACTAAAAGGCTGTGAACCAGGATTAGGTGAGACTATCCCTTGTCAGAGGTCAGACAGACTGACATCAGGTCAAAGGAGGCAGTGCCCTCCTGATGGGTCCCAGAGGAGACTGACTGGTGCCCTATCTTCCCAGCCTGGGTCTATCTTGATGCCATGCTAAACTCGTCCTTCATAGTGTAGCATTGTGGTAGCCAAGGAGAGACTGGTATTTGGCCTGGTAGGCAGCAGGTCTCCGGCCAGGTGACAGGGTTGAGTTCTTCTCTCCAGTGCCAACTCCCCTATCTGTTCACGCTCACCTTGCCTTGCTCACACTCACCTTTCCCCACTCACACTTACCATTTCCTGCTCACACTTCTTACCATTTCCTGCTCACCCTTACCTTTCCCAGCTCACACACTCCTTTCCCACTTACACTCACTGCACAACCTCCCACCCCGCTCACACTCACACTCACCTTTCCCTGCCCCTGTCACCAGGGCCCTCAGGCCACTGAAATTCACCTTCATGCTGCTGACACCAGTGTCCTCCTGCAGTAAGGGGAGGGCTGAGGTTAAAATGGAACTAGCAAGTGGGACAGATGCCCTGCTCCCTCCTGGCAGCCCTCCTTGCTCCTCAGAAGGGCCAATCAGCTGCTCATGCTGGGACTTAAAGGGGCAGTAAGAAGTGTGTGCACACACATGTAGGAGATCTGACAGCAGTGGAATCGTGTGCACACACCTGTGCCTGTGAGAGGGTCTGGCACAGCAGTGTAGCCAGAAGGAAAGGCCAGCCTAGGGAAGGAATTCGAACTTTTTTTGAGGTACTGAGTCTTTTTTTTTTTTTTTTTTTAAAATATGGAATGCTTCATGAATTTGCGTGTCATCCTTGCGCAGGGGCCATGCTAATCTTCTCTGTATTGTTCCAATTTTAGTATATGTGCTGCCGAAGTGAGCATGAGGTACTGAGTCTTGAACCCAGAGCCTGAGAGCATACTAAGCCAATGCTGCCCCACTTAGACCAGGCAAGTGAAAATTCTGGGTTTGGAATTATCTGGACAGAAGCTTGTGACATTTTATTATTATAAATGAAGACAGTGATCTGCTCTAGCTGGAGCAGGTGGCACTGGACCCAAATGCCCAGGGATCCAAGAACCCACCATGCCTCCAGTGTGTCCAGTGAGTCCACTGGTGGTTCTCCCAGGTGGCCCTCACCTGCTGCCCCATACCAGCCTGGAACCCCGCCCTTGGCAGTGACACTGAAGCACCTTCTTCACTCGGAGGCAGGACTCTCGCAAATCTACGCATGGATTTTGGGGTTTCCTGCCCCAGTAGCCAACCCTGAGTCCCTCTGTGCATCTCCTCTCTGAGCAGAGAACTGGGTCTTTGGAGCCAGTTAGAAGTAGTCAGGGAATATTGTCCACCTCAACCCACAATTGTCTGAGGTGTGCTGACGGTCTCTTATCTTGTGTGTCAGGGTTCATGGAACAAGTACTTCTGTCCAGGGAGTCATAGCAGGTCACACGGCGTCTGCACTGGGCAGGAGGCTGAGGTGCCCCGTGGACAGCCCTGCAGAGTAGATATGCTCAGACCCTGCCCGTTGCCTTTCCCTTGCTCAGTTCAGATTGCACTGGGACCATGTGACTGGCTGAACAGCGGTAGCCTTCCCCTGAGCATTCATCCACACTGGTCAGAAAGGTGCTCTCGAATCTTCCTGGTGCACAGTGGGAGCCTGGAGAACACTTCATGCGTGGGTCTGTCTCTGGACACACAGGTTGGCACCTAATGATTTGCTGCTGCCCGGCAGAGTTTCCTCATAGCTAACAGGGACAGATCATACCTGCTCACTCTGTTCTCGTTCCCAGTCTGAGCAAACCAAGTTCCACGGCCAACTTCCAGATGGCACTGAGTACTAGGGCTGGCCTGATCTATCCAGTAAGATCAAAGCCCTTCCCTTCTGTGATGAAAGCAGTGGATTGTGACCAACCTGCTGTCTGGTAGCTGCTGGAACTCCTGGAAAAGGGTGGCCTTCCGGGGATTCGGTGTTGGTCTCCACCACTGGCTAGCTAGGTAGCAGGCAGGAGGAAGTGGTTTACCAGGAAGGGAGCATCAAGCTCCAAGGTCTTGGGAAGATAGTCCTCTGCTAGCCTTGCCCCTGGGAGAGCATTTCGCCAGGATGAAAACATCTTCACCCTCCACAGCTCTTGCTCTATCTATCTCTTGTGACCTATGTAGTCTGAAGATTTCTCTATCTTGAGTCATGTTCTGAGCCCTAACTACAGCATTACTTGAGGAGTATTGTATAACAGTTCCCTTTGAAATTAAAATGCTCCATCCTGCAGGGAAGCCCCTTAAATAGGGATGCAAACAATTCAAAATAGCTTCAGGAAGTTCCTGAAACTTACCAGTTTCATTAGGTCCATCCCTACAAGAGTCAGCAACAGAAGCTGAGAGTATCTCTCAGACAAACCAAGCAGTAAAGAAGAAAGCCTGCAGGTCCGAGCCTGGAAGATGCAAAAATCTGCTGAGTTAGCTGCGAGAGGTTTACACCAACTAAGCCACTTGAAAGGGACACTCTCCAACCTGCTGAGCTACCTTCAGGCTATGAATTATCCTCTGGGTTCCCAGCTTTTGTGAGCTGTTACTGGAGTTGAGCTAGGGTGAATGCTGCTGTCTTTGATCCTGTAAGAAATCCCTCACCAATACTCCCATAGGTAACCCCAATAAATCTCATTGCTCACCAAGTTAGACTTTGGTGGTGTTTGTTGGTGGTCTGTCACAGGCTGCCAAACTGGAGTGAATGGATATGTATGTTGTGTCTCTCCAGGAAAAGCTTTGTCACACAACAGAAGAAAAATGCCTTTGGGAAGAGATTAGAGGAAACTAAACCCGGGAAGACAACTGGCACTGACCTCTGACCTCTGCTCATGATGGTATACATGTGCATCTGTAAGCAGATATACTCATACTGTGCAGATACACACAGACATAAAACCCCAGTGCAGCAGAGAGCATGGTGGGTCCTACCTGTAATTTCAGTTTTTAGAGACAGAATCATAGCTTTAAGTTTGAGGCCAGCCTGGTCTATATTGTGAGCCCTAGGCCAGCCAGAGCTACATAGCAGTATTGTATCTTAAACCCACTAGTGATGATTTTTGTTTTTTGTTTTTTGTTTTCATTTTTTTGGATTTTTCAAGACAGTTTCTCTGTGTAGCCCTGGCTGTCCTGGAACTCACTTTGTAGACCAGGCTGGCCTCAAACTTGGAAATCTACCTACCTCTGCCTCCCAAGTGCTGGGATTAAAGGTGTGTGCCACCACTGCCCAGTTCTAGTGGTAATTTAAATGAGAATAGTCCCCATAGGCTCATATTTAAAAGCTTGGTCTCCAGTTGGTGGAACTGTCTGAGAAGGATTAGGAGGTGTGGCCTCATTGGAAGAGGTGTGTCACTGCTGGTAGTCTTTGAGGTTTCAAAAGCCCACCCCATTCCCAGTTGGCTCTTTCTCTCTCTGCCATCTGTGGATCAGATGTAAGCTCTCAGCTACTACTCCAGTATCATGTCTGCCTGCCTGCTGCCATGATGGTCATGGACACCTTCAGAAACTATGATCCCCCAATGAAATGAAATGTTTTCTTCTATGAGTGCCCTGGTCGTGGCAACATTAATGTAACTAAGACACCACTCCTCTACAGGATCTTATGAGTGGACTGTGCTTAGAGCTGACTGTGCTCTGGCAGGGTGTCTGTCCAAACATTCCCAATGTCAAAGCAGCATGAGCTGCAGCCTGGACCGTGTATGTGTCTACTCTTTCCCTTGGCCCAACAGAACTGACAGGAATTTGTGGTTCTTTTTATTTTTAGGGAGGCATAAGGACAGGGACAGTCTACAACCATGTACAGAGGAGCTAGAGAGATGGTTCAGTGGTTGGGAGCACTTGCTGCTTTTTCAGAGGACCTAGGTTCAATTCCCAGCACCCACAAGACAGCTCACAACCATCTGTAACTTGATTACAACAGATATACAGGTAGACAAAACATTCCACACATAAAATAATAAATAATAACCCCCAAGAAGCAAAGATATTCTGCTGGCCCCTGACCACCTACACGGGGCTTGCACCAGGCTCCCCACCGCTATCTGTGCCCATAGAGATGGTTCACCTGATAAAAGAGATTGCTGCTCTCAGCCTGACTACACAGTGGACAGAACCAATGCCTTTCCTCATGTTATACTCTAACCTTCACGTGTGCTTTGTCATGTGTGCACCACATTACTCCCTTCACACACATGCACACTAAATAACTAAATATGTTAATGCTTTCCACAGCATTAAACAAATAAATCCCACAGATGTTCAGGACGCTACCAATTGGGCTGTCCCTGCTGTAGTCAGAACCAGGGTGCTGCCTCTGGACACTTAACATACAAAGGGAGCTGTGCTGTTTAAGACTTTTTGAATCGTGGAGAAATATAGACATGATTGTAAGGAATTTTTTACATTAATTTTAATTTTTTGGTTTTTTTGAGACAAGTCCTCTCTATGTAGACTAGGATGGCCCTAAACACATAGAGGCCTGCCTATTCCTGTCTCCCTAGTGCTGGGATTAAAGAAATGTGCCTTTATTTATTTTGATTTGATGTGCGTGAGTGTTTTCTCAGCTTGTCTATTAGTATGCCACATGCACGCAATGCCTAAGGAGAACAGAAAAGAGCTTTATCTCCTGGGACCATGAGGGTGGGTTCTATAGCTGAAAGGCCTAGAGGCTTGTGTAGCCTCTGAGCTATAGCATGGAGGTCAGCTGACCATAAAGTACATGTGACATCTCCCCTAAGGATAGTTAACAGGGTTTTGTAAGAAAGAGTCTGGGATAATCATTTTTGGGAATTTGGGTAAAGTCTGCCTCTATAACAAAAGGTAGGAGAGGTCTGCCTCCACAGATGGCAAAAGGGTCACCAGGTCATTAACAAAAACCCCTCTCAGCCGGGCAGTGGTGGCGCATGCCTTTAATCCCAGCACTTGGGAGGCAGAGGCAGGCAGATTTCTGAGTTTGAGGCCAGCCTGGTCTACACAGTGAGTTCCAGGACAGCCAGGGCTATACAGAGAAATCCTGTCTCGAAAAAACAAACAAACAAACCAACCCTCTCAGCCTTGTGGATAGAATGCAGGTATTTTATCTCCTTCATTGACAGGGTCCCACATCCTCTCCTTCCCCTCCTGTGTTTGACATTCCTATTTTCCCTAGAGATCTGTGGGCACGAGGACCTTTGTGCCTGAAACGCTGAGCCATCTCTGCAGCCTCTCCACTCTATCTTAATAAAACTGATTTTTATTTATGTGTGTGTACAGGTGCCTACAGAAGCCAGAAGAGGGTATCGAACCTCTTGGAGATACAGACTTTTGGGAACTCCCCTATGTGGGATCTGAACTCTGAGAGTTCAGGGACTAGTCTTAACTGCTGAGTCATCTCTCCAGCCTCTTTGCATTGGTTTGAATGAGAATGGCTCCCATAGGCTCATATATTTGAATGCCTGGTCCACAGTTATGGAACAAATTGTTTGGGATGCATTAGGAGGTGTGGCTGTGTTGAAGGATGTGTATCACTTGAGGTGGGTTTTGCGGTTTCAAAAGCCCATGACAGGCCCAGTGTCTCTCTCTACCTAGTGCTGTGGAATTAGGATGTAAAGTTCTCAGTTACTGCTCCAGTGCCATGCCTGTCTGCTTCCCGCCCTCCATGGTGGTCATGGCCTCTACTACCCTCTGGAACCATAAGCCCCAAATCAAATGTTTTCTTCTATAAGAGTTGCCTTGGTCATGGTGTCTCTTCATAGCAATAGCACACTTATTTTTTGAGCGGGGTTTTCTCAATGAGCCTGGAGCTTTCTATTTCAGCTAGACTAGCTGGTTGGTCAGTGAGCCCTCAGGTTCTCCCCGTCTTTGCCTCTCCAGAGTACAGGTCACAGATGTGTGCTGTCTTCCGACATGCACAACAAACACACTACTCACTTAGCCCTCTCTCCAGCCCCACTCTTGAATTCTTTAGGATACACAGAGAGAAAGCCATGTTCCTTTCACATTAATTCCTGTGTTGTCAGTGCTGGTTGAGTCCCGCTGTTTTTCTTAGCTTCCAGTTGCTCTGGCGAAGGTAGCTGGAAAGGAAGGAAGATGCTACTGGAAGATTGTAAAGCTCAGTCTACACAGCTAGCTCTTCCCGTGCGGTTAGGCGTGTGTGTGTGTGAAGCAGGGGCTACAAAGCCTTCCAAGGTTCCTTGGACATTTTGTTTCTAATTCAGAGAGAGAAACTGTTACAAAATCTTGGTGTTTCTCTTGGGTTACTGGCCACAAGCTCTTGTCTGGTTTTCAGTTATGATTACAGATATTTCGAACCAGTAATTTTCTACTTTGATCCAGTCACTCATGTGACTCAGATATTCTGGGAAAGAACTGTAATCATCTCAGAATTGAGTCCCTGATGGTCTGGTTAGCTGAAGTGGTGCACAGGAAGGCAGGAAGCATAGGAGGGAGACTAAAGGGCAGCTAAATGGCCACGCGCCTTAAGAGCTGGGGTGGAACCTGGAGACAGACAGGTGGAACTCCTGCTGGCACACCAGGAGTAGCCAGGATATTGGAAGTAGGTGCTATTAGACCCCAAGGGAGCAAAATGGCTACAGCATTGGTCACCTGAGGAAGGCATGTCCTGGAAGCTTGCAAGGGTATGTCTATGATCTTTGGTGACCTCTTTCTACCTGCTAACAAGTCTTTTGAGCCTTCTAGCAATTCTACCCTTCCTCATGTCCTGCCTTCCCTCTACAGGGTTAAAAGGGGCACAGGCCCTAGAGGAAGGAGTTTGACCAGGCTAATGACAGAGCTTGCCTATGGCTGGATCGAGGCTGGAACTCTCCACATGGGCTCGGCACAACCTCCATCTCTGGAGGGAGGTAGACCAGATGATGATAGCACAGGACCAAGCACACTGCTAAGAGAGCTGTTTAGTTTGTGCTAAAATCCCTTCCCTGGGGCCCACGAGTGGTGGTGCATGCCTTTGATCCAAGCACTCAGGAGGCAAAAGCAGGTGGATCTATTTGAGTTCAAGGCCAGCCTGGTCTGCAAATCAAGTTCCTGGATAGCAGTGGCTTAAAATAACATGTGCCCCTCCCAAGGTCTCAAATGACAGAGGTGTGATTCCACCACGATCACCTGAGGAAGCCACTGAGCTTATCAGGCTTACAGAGCAGTGGTTGAATGACTCCAAACAGAAACATGGAGACCACACTGGAAGGTCTGCACCCGGGGGGGGGGGGGGGTGGGGGGTGGGGATGGTGGCTTTTCCCCTGGGCTACTCAGATAGAACCTCCTTCCCTGCCTACCTATGTCCTCTAGCTCCTCTCACATAAGTAGAAGACACTCAGTTGGAGGGTCCCATGGCCCTCCCCTCCCCCTCTCTTTGTGAGAGATGCTAGAGAGTCGCTAGGCCAGCTGTGATTATCTTTTGAGGCAGAACTCCTGATAATAGTGGCAGTTAGGCTTGGAGGATAGTCCAAGCTTTATAGAGAAAGAGACTGGGAAGAAATTGTATCCTCTGTCCTTCTATGATTGTCTTTGAGAAGCAAGAAATTGGTAACATATTTTTCTCTTTATTTTACTGATTACCTATAATAGACATAATAATGAGTATATAGTTGATATGTAATCACAAACATTGAGACATTATGAATGAAAGTTAAATTTTAATTGTGTTGGGGCCAAGGGAAATAGTCCAGTGGTACCACACTTAGCTGGCATTCACAAGACTCCAAGAAAAAAAGGGGTTGTGCACACTCAAACTGGTTCCTCATGATTTTGAGAATATTTCTTAGGCTTCTACATTTGCCTTATCACCTGGCAGATGCTGAGGTTAGAGAACCCACTCGGGGCATGTTGGATGGTGTATGGGAGGTTGGTGGTGCTGCATGAGGGCTGCTAATTGGCCTCTTCCTGTTACTCATAGGTTATTTGAAAACTCACTTCATTCAAATGATAGTGCAAAGGTGCTGAGTGGAGAAAAAAAATTGGAGTAGTGGCTGATGCACCTGGAACTTCTGAGCTCAGGTTCAGCTCCCGGCATGGCAGGCATACGTATGGAAGGTAGAGGGCGCTGCAGTACAGATTGAGAGACTGGCTCAGGCCAGTAAGAATGGCTGCAGTCCCCATACCTTCCAGCACTGGATCTGAGTGGGCCTCTAGAAAGTCCCCGAACCACTTTACTTTCTCCTTTGTGGTTTATGTGAGTGTGTGTTTGAGACAGGGTTTCTCTGTGTAGCTCTGGCTGTCCTGGAACTCACTCTGTATACCAGGCTGGCCTTGAACTCAGAGATCTGCCTGTTTCTGCCCCTGAGTGCAGGGATTAAAGGAGTTAGCCACCACCACACAGTTTATTTTCTTCTTTGTAAAGAAAAAATAAAATCTATGGACAGGAGTTGTGTGTATGTGTGTTTCCTAGCAACAAAAATAGTAAGTCAATTTTCTATTTAGTGGACACAACTGACTTATGTACACTCTCAAAGTTAGTACCCCCATTTCTACAGAGTGGATTGAGATCACAAGGAAAGAATTAAACACCAGGTGCGTGGAACATAGGGGTTTTTGTTTGTTTATTTGTTTTGTTGTTTTTTAAAAAAGAATTATTTATTTTATTTATATGAATACACCATAGCTGTCTTCAGAGACACCAGAAGAGGGCATCAGATCTCATTACAGATGGTTGTGAGCCACCATGTGGTTGGTGGGATTTGAACTCAGGACCTCTGGAAGAACAGTCAGTGCTCTTAACCGCTGAGCCATCTCTCTAGCCCAGAACACAGGTTTTATGGGACCTATAGTGTGAGCTCATTCTCCAGAGAACCCAAGAGAAAGGGGATGAATTCCCCCCAGCCCCTGTTGGTTCCAGCGAGGTGTTTAGAAATGGAACATTTGTGAGAGATTAAGGAATTCTGGCTCAGGTTCACACCAGGATCTCAGGGTCAGGGCCCCAGGGTGGTCAAAGGCTGAGGTTGGATTCAAATCTGGTGGGAAAAACCATAGCTGGCTAGTCACAGTGAGGTCAAGGCCATAGCTGGCTAGTCACACTGAGGTCAAGGCCATAGCTGGCTAGTCACAGTGAGGTCAAGGCCATAGTTGGCTAGTCACAGTGAAGTCAAGGCATGATGGTTGTTAAGGACACAGATAATGATGGTCATGGAAGTGGTGGGGGAGGCTAGGGAATCCTCAGTGTCACTTGCCAGGACCTCACAATGCTACCTAACACCTCACCACTAAACTATGCCCAAGCTTCAAAAAATTTAAATTTATTAATAACAAGCCTAAAAACCTGAGCACTGTCCCCCAAAATTCCCATGGTGGAAGGAGAGGATCAAGTGCTGCAAGATGTTCTTCAACACCTCTACATGTGCACAACAGAACATGGGTATTTGTATGCATCATGTGCATGTGCACACACAAGTAATTGATGACTGATTAATGCATAAATAATAAAAGTAAATGTGGAGAGCCTTTGGGGGACAGCTTGGCAGGAATCTGACATTGACCAAGAACAAGGAAATGGGCTTCAGGCTGGAATCTGACGTTGGGCCATGACAAGGAAGTAAGCTCAGGCAGAATTTGATCTTAGGATGAAACAAAAGAAGTAGGCTTCAGGCAAGAATTTGGGGCTTTGACAAGGAAGTAGGCTCAGGTATTTTGGTCATTCTGAAGAGAACTTGGAAACAACTGTAATGGAAGTAATGGAGGGACTCTGCTTATTGTCTTGCTCCTCATTGTACTGCCCCCCCCCAATACTTGCATGTAATTAAAATGGTATAAAAGCAGATTGGAAAAAATAAAAAAAACCTGTCTTCAGTCTCAGAATTGACTGGGGTCATGCTGCAGCATTGTCTAATTATCTTTTTTGTTTCAATCCTTACTCCTGGGCTGGAGAACCTGTTGACTGACTGAGTGGGCTTGGTCAGATAAAATACAAAATGGCAATAATTCTTGTATTTATTTATTTATTTATTTATTTATTTTTATTTTTTCAAGACAGGGTTTCTCTGTGTAGCCCTGACTGTCCTGGAACTCACTCTGTAGACCAGGCTCACCTTGAACTCAGAAATCTGCCTGCCTCTGCCTCCCAAGTGCTGGGATTAAAGGCGTGCGCCACCACCGCCTGGCTAATTCTTGTATTTATTATATGATTTATAATGGTGTGTTTACATGTACACGTGTAGACTTGTAGAGGTCAGAGGTCAACCTTGGACATCATCTCTCAGAAACTTCACCTTGTGTTTTGAGACAGGGTCGCTCATTAGAAGCAGGGGCTCACTAATTCAGCTAATTATCCAGCTAATCCAGGGATCTTCCTGTGGCCTTCCCATAACCAGGATTACAAGCTTGTGGCATTACAATGGTCTTTTTACATGGGTTCTGGGGATCGAACTCAGAAATCAAGCACTTTCCATAGTGATCCATCTCCCCAGGCCAGTGTGAGCACAGGCCTTGGGGTAGAACCAGGGCATCACAATGCGACCTAACATCTCACTACTGAACGATTCCCGAGCTTCAAAACTATAAATTTATTAATAACAAATGTCTACAAAGAAACCCCCATGATGAGCCCTCACTGGTGGCTTGAACCCAGCATTCAGTGAAAGACGCTGTACATTGCTTTTGCTAAAGCTGAGCATCCTCTCCTGGCCTGCAAAGTGACTGCCTGACATTCATTGTGTGTCTTTCTCCTTTAGGCATTACAAATGTACCTGTACCTTGGATTCCAGGAGCAACAGGACTGAAGAACATCCCTAACTGTTGTTGGTAAACTAACTATTTCAAGTGTGAGCAGTTATCTTTAGGGTGAGCCTGAGCCTCAGAGCCTCATTTAATGAGCGTTAACTCTTTCAATCACTACACAGAACCAGAATTAATATGCAATCAACCACACCACAGCTTAGCCAGGTCCCATAATGTTTAATACACTACCACCCCCCCACACACACACACTTGACATACCAATCTACTTTGAGAAGCTGCTGGTGGTGCCTTTCAACTTATTATTTATAAATATGGCGTCACTTACCATTCTGAGCATTGTGGGTGATGCCTGAGATAGTGTCTACAAATGTCAAGTACAAAGTTGTCTTTGACATTTGACCTAAAATTGGAGTCACCCAGGGCAAGGCACAGTCTAAAGCCACTGTGTCATACAATACATAGTAACTACAGGTCAGCCATGTGTGTGTGTGTGTGGGGGGGGGTGAAGCAGCCCAGAGGAGGAGCCAGATGTCTGGAAGGATCTGACAGGGTCTGAGGACAGAACCAGTCTCTAGTGGAGCAGTTTCTAGAAATCTCTGAGACTGTCTGGTTGGAGGGAAGGGCTGCTCCTGTCTGTGTGTTGTAGGAACTGTGTTAGCAAACAAGTAGCATTTGACAACACAGTGACCCAGCCTACACAGGAGACAGTCCCTCAAGAACACTGGGACCCAGCAGCAGGGCCTCAGTTCTGTTCACAGGTGTTCACAGGTTGAGATCCCACCCTGCAGACACTGAAGGTCAAAGTGCTACAAGCTTCCATTCCCCTGAGGACAGGGTCAGGAGTGGGAACTTCTTTGGGGCCACAAATTTGACAATCCCTTCCATGCACCTGTTTGCCTCTCCAGCCATGCTTTTTTTTTAACATTTATTTATTCTTCTCTCATACAATAGATCCCAACTGCAGCCTCATCTGCCTAACTTCTAAACCTGGAGGATATCTGGGCGGGTTTTTTCCAGCTGTATCTCCTTACATAAGTCTCTCTTGCCAGGTCCTGCACTGCCCAACCTAGAAGAGCTTAGATTTTGGAAGGTTCAAGTTTAGGAAAGTCTTTTGTTCATGTTGTGAGTCAGTCCTTTTATGAGCTCATTATATAATAAGAAGGGAGGGTACTCGAGGCACTGGGCCAGCTAGCTATCCTGAGAGGACAAAGCTATTCTTCTTAACCCATCAATGTACAGGCAAAATAAAATGCAACCTAGGGTGACGCTTGGTGTCCTTCCCAGGGCAAGGGCCTTTGCTCTGCCTCTACCTATTGTCACTCCCAAAGGTTCATGGCTGCCTAAACACCTGACTGTGGTGCAAAATCTGCCTTAGCTGACAAACAGAAGACCATCTACAGAGCTAGATGGAGATGAGGGACCTGTGGGTGACCAGCAAGTGGAAGCTGACTGAAAGTCTATCTTTGAATTTGCATTTCCCTTTTCTGTTTGTTGTTTGTTTTTAAAGATTCATTTATTTATTATATGTAAGTACACTGTAGCTGTTGCCTGACACACCAGAAGAGGGCGTCAGATCTCATTTACAGATGGTTGTGATCCACCGTGTGGCTGCTGGGATTTGAACTCAGGACCTCTGGAAGAACAGTCAGTGCTCTTAACCGATGAGGCATCTCTCCCCCCTTTGTTTGTTTTTAAGAGAGGAGGCTGTTGTTGCTTTGAGGTAGGGTCTCAGTATGCAACCCTGGATGTCCTGGAACTCACCTTGTAGATTAGGCTGGCTTTGAACTCAGAGATCTGCCCACCTCTGATTTCTGAGTGCTATACTCAGCTCTGATTTTTTTTGTTTGTTTGTTTCCAACAACACACCCTCACCCCCACTACTCACCTTGGTGAGTAAAGAGAACCCCAGGATTCCGCTCAATGCTTGGGTTGGCCCTTCTCCAAAGTCATACCAGGGTAAGTGTGGGGTTGCCTGGATACTCTCTCCCACCCCATGTTGTGCCTTTCAACATCCTGAGTTCAGCTGGAACCTTAGCTTGCCCCAGCAGGTGCCTGGGGCTCCCTCCCTTTCTCAAATCCACTTGTCCCTAACTCTGAAGGGCAACTCTGATCCAGCTTGGCCCACACCTGGCTAATGTATTTCCTTGTGAACCTGGAGTCCAGTTTCGAGTTGTTTTGTCAAGGGCTCTCTCTACGTCTTGAGAGCAGGAAAATCAAATAAAAACTTCCCCCACAGAGCTCCAAAGAAGGAATTTGAGAGGGCCCAGAAGCTTCTAGAAGAATTTTGTCCAGCTCCAGCTATAACCTGTTTTTGTGTTCAAGAGGGAGTCAGACCTGTACATACACACCACAGAAGTTCAACAGATCCAAGGAGCCTCTTGTGACATAGAGTCTCTTTACTGGTCTGCGTACCTGCTGGCCTACCTCTCTGCCCCTTCTCCTGTTACATGTGCACACACAGCTGTTCATAATGACTTGCAAGGGTAGGCTTATGCCTGTGCAGGTGTGTGCCCCCCAACACCTTCTCTCCAGAGTAGCCCCAGGCTGGTCATCCATCCGGGTAGCCAGGACAGGATACAAACTGACTGACAGGATACTGACTTGTAGGAATGACTCAGCCTAGGACCAACTTGAGTTAGCTCTGCACTGACCGGCAAGGGACTTCCCAGACCTGCTATCCTTGCAAGGGATGCAGCCACTCACCCAGTGGCTATCCCCCTGCAGTGGGAGAGCAACAGGAGGCAAAATCACAAAATCGAATGAAGAGCACACATAGTCGTCAGCTGTGTGGTGCTCCATCAAGATGCGTACCCTGGACCCAACAGACACAATCTTACTCAGGGAAAAGGGATTTGCAGATGAAGCTGAGGAAGGAGCAGATCCCAGAGCCCAGATATCGCCCTGTGAAGACACCAAGCCCCACCTGGCGGTCCCTCTTCCAGCTTCTCTCAGACACTTGCAGTTTATCTGCCAGGGTAACACTCCTAGAAGCCAGCCCCCCCCCCACTGTGGTCCTGTGAGGGCAGGTGGTCGGTAGATTTCCAGTACATACTGTTTCATAGCAGGCTTACGGTGGTCATTGCTGTACCCCCCCCCCCACACACACACAGTGGGAGCGGGGGAGTGGGAAGGAGGGGGGAGGAACCCAAGCCAGTTTCCTGACTCCTTGAATGCAGACCATGGACAGCCAGGCACAAGCAGAGAGGCTGGGCATACCCCTGCTTCTCCAGTGCATTCCAGTGAAAGTTAATAGCATTAACTTTCAGAAGTTAGTGTCGAGGTCAAGGACTCTGTGTTCCAGAACAGCCAGGGCCACACGGCAAGACTCCATCTCAACCCCCAACTCAAAACAAGAGGACTGCGTTGTGAATAGCCTGTAAGAACCTGCCACATGCTTCTGACTATTTACCATCAACATGCCCAGATTGGTAGTTCCGGCTCAGTCATTAAATTTCCCTGTCTAGATAGTCAGAAGACAGGGACACAGCGACCTCAGTTGCGGCTGCCATTGTGAACACCATTTCTTGAGAGAGCCCTGTAAGCCATCACAGTCCAGCACTCCCCTGCTCAGCTGTGGCCCTGCTGGAGCCACAGCTCTACCCTCTGAGAGGCCTGTAGTAATATCACCAGGGCGGCCTGTTCAGCCACAGACTCATCTGCTCTCACTAACTCACATTTAATTCCTTGGCAGCTGCGTTGGCTGCCCAGTCCTCTGCCAACCTTCGGAACCTTGCTGCCTATCGCTCTAGAGGACATCATGAAAGTCTGTTGCCACGGTGAGATCGTGTCCACTGGACTTGTGAGTGTGAAGAAACAGTTCTCCTCACTCCACTAGTAAGACATGTTTTCCATGGTTGGTGAGGAGCTAAGTGACAGCCATCTTGAGGAATTCATCGGTGCCCCTTGGGAAAGGATCACCATCTGGGCTTGTTGACTGCTCACAACCCCTCATGGAGGGTGGGGAGAGTCACAAGAGCCTCAGCCCGAGGTTGTGTAAGGGCTGAGATTAGCCTGGAAGATCTACTTGCCCAAGGACAGATACCTTCTTGAGTTCTGGGGGCTCTTGTTCATGTAAGAGAGCAAGCCATGGGTTTTCACTTCGGTAAACAAGCTTGGTTGCCCCAACTGCATAGGATATTCTTGGGTACACATAGGCAGGAATTACGTCGGGATATATGCTTGTCCCTGATTGGATGAACGCTGAAAGTACAGTGTCTTGGGGTTTGGCTTTTATAGGTATCTGACTGACTTAATCCAGTGCTACTCTCTAGGAATCCCAAATATGGACCTGGCCAGTGTCAGTTTTCCTGGACAGTATTAAATAAAGCTTGCTTCAATTGTGCAGTCGTGGATTTGGTCTTTCTTCTAGACATTTTCAGGTTTAACATTTGCATGCAACTGTGCCTTAATTGTATATGGCCTAAGGGAGGAGCCAAGGGAGACTGGGGTTGGGGGGTGAGGGAATGAGAGGGAACCTCTATCTATGGAGCTACAGGGAGTCTTCATCTCTGCTGGATAAAGGCCTGTGGCTGAGAAGCAACCTACCCCTATAAGTCACTTCTTATCTATGCTCTGGAAGGGACCCCAATATCCTCGTTGATTCCCTGAAGTGTGCTTTGGTAAAATCATGCCTTGGTTTGTCCTTGGGACATTAGAAAGAGAGGAAGACCTTGTTCATGTCCCTTCTAGTCAAGGACTTTTTTATTTTTTATTTTTTAGTTTTGTTTGTTTTATGAGACAAGGTTTCTCTGTGTATCCCCTGGCTGTCCTGGAACTCTGTAGACCAGGCTATCCTCAAACTCACAGATATCCACCTGCCTCTCTGCCTCCTGAGTGCTGGGATTAAAGGTGTGTGCTACCTCGCCAGGCTCCTCAGACTAAGAATTTAAATGGTTTAACATGTAATGGTGCTTTCAGGTAAGCCTGACACCCTGAGTTTGATCCCTGGAATCCACCTGGTAGAAGGTAGAGGGATGGACGCTCACAAGTTAACTTCTGCCCCCTGTGTTAGTACAACGACATGGGTGTGTGACTGCATGGAAGTACAGTGCAAGAAATAATAACAAATAAATGAAAAACAATGAAAAGATAGAGAGCAATTGAGGAGGACAATTTTGACCTCTGGTGTCCACATATACACACTGGCATCTGTGTGCGCGTGTGCGAGCGCGTGCGCATACACACACACACACACACACACACACACACACACAAAGCCTGCAACATTGAAAAGGCAGAGTTGGGCCACTAAGAAGCTGCATGTGGCCCACCTTGTGCCGTCATTAAGTCCCTCACTGGACAGAGCCTAGGGCTCCATAGTAGGGACACCCACATCAACATTGTCAAGATGCTGTGGCTGTGGTTGTATAGTGCATGGCATTGTGGGAAAGAGATTAAGACTAGAGTGTTTGAGGGTCCATGAAGTGTTACTTTGGCAAATTGTTCTCAAGTGGTTCTGGTTCCTGGGAGACAGAATTCTTTGTGCTAGACCTGTAAAAAAATACCATGCATCAGGAGAAAGACTGGTTAGTCAATAGTTCTGGGTTTGTTCCCAAAACAATGTTCTCCCAGAACAAAGGAAACATGATCATTTCACCTGGGAAACCTACCCATGTTTACACAGGAAGGCACATGTGGAGATGGACACACTTCTGAACATGCTCAGTTGATGGTCATGCATCACTTGTCTGTGGAAAGATGGTCATGATCCATTCAGTAGTATGAGGAGCCAAGTTTGTCCTGGGATGCCTAAAAGACTAAGTCAAAGGATGCTCTGTGGGTGCACAGTGCACACTTGCAGCTTGGAGAAGCTGATCTCAAGCTATAGTAGTCTGGAACTGGGTTCACAACAGCAACTGTGGTCACTCATAGACTCTCAAAGACACCCTGGATGGATACCCATGATAGAACTTATAATAGAAGTAAGATGTCACTAATTATATAGGATTCTTGGTTGACTTAGATCTCACAGACAGTAACTGTTGGCATGGAGACAGAGGGGAGGCTTATACACAACGTGTGTCTACCCACCTCAGCCATTACAGGGTAAAGGGTATCTAAAACATCGCAAAGTGGGCAGGTTTGCTCTTGTCTTTACATTAGCCACAGCAGAGGCAAGCTGTCTAATAGTCTATCAGAAAGTTACTGATGAATTTATATGACCAGACCCTCCTGGAAAATGACAGCTGTCTGTCATTTGTGAAAGAATTGTATACTGGTTGGCTCTTGTCAACTTGACATAGAGCTAGATATATCTGGGACGTGGGAATTTTTTGTTTGGTTGGTTTTTTTGTTTTTTGTTTGTTTTTGTTTTTGTTTTTGTTTTTTTGTTTTTCGAGACAGGGTTTCTCTGTGTAGCCCTGGCTGTCCTGAAACTCACTCTGTAGACCAGGCTGGCCTCGAACTCAGAAATCAAAAGACTTTGAATTTTTTTTTAAAAGACCTTTTTTTTTTTTTTTTTTTTTTTTTTTAATGTGTACCTGTCTACATGTATATCTGTGCACTACACATGTGCCTGGTCCCCATGGGAGGCAGAAGAGGGCATCAGACTCCATGGTGCTGGAATCACAGGCAGTTGGGACATATGTGGGTGCTAGAAACTGAACCCAGGTCCTCTACAAGAACTACTGAGGCCCCTGAAGGAGGACTCTTAATTGAGAAAATGCCTTCATCAGATTGGGCTGTAGACAAGTTCTGTGGGATGTTGTCTTGCTTACTGGTTGATACAAATGATTGATCCAAAAGGGTCTAGTCCATTTTGAGTAGTGTCATCCCTGGGAAGGTAGTCCTGGATTGTATACACAAGCAGGTTGTGGTAGCACACACCTTCAATCTCAGCAGTTGCGAGGTTGAGGTTGGTGGATCTCTGAGTTCAAGGCCAACTGGGTCTACAAGGTGAGTTCCAGGACAGCAAGGGATATATATATATATCCCGTTATATCTATACATAGAGAGATAGATGGTATAGATATAGATTAGATAGATATAGATGATATAGAGAGATATATAGATACATATCAAGTAGGTTGAGCAAGCCATGAAGAGTTAGCCAGTAGCACTGTTCCTCCATGCTTCTGCTCTGATTTCTGCCTCCAGTTCCCACTCTGATTTCTCTTAATGATGGGCTACAAAGGTACAATGGAATAAACCCTTCCCTCCCACAGTTACTTTTGGTCATTGTACTGGCTGGTTTTGTGTGTCAACTTGACGCAGGCTAAAGCTATCACAGAGAAAGGAGCCTCCCTTGAGGAAATAGAGATGCGTCCATGAGATCCAGCTGTAAAGTATTTTCTCATTTAGTGATCAAGGAGGGCCCAGACCATTGTGGGTGGTGCCATCCCTGGGCTCTTAGTCCTGGGTTGTATAACAAAGCAAGCTGAGCAAGCCAGAGGAAGCAATCCAGTAAGCAGCATCCTTTCATGGTCTCTGCATCAGCTCTTGCCTCCCAGTTCCTGCCCTGAGTGAGTTCCTGTTCTGACTTCCTTTGGTATTGAATAGCAATCTGGAAGTGTAAGCTGAATAAACCCTTTCCTTCCCAACTTGCTTCTTGGTCATGATGTTTTGTGCAGGAGTACAAACCCTGACTAAGACAAACTAGTACTGAGAGTGGGGTATTCTTGTGACAATCTGATCATGTTTTGGAGAGAACTGTGGAAGGACTTTGGAACTTTGAGCTAGAAGAGCCATTGGGATGTTCAGAGCTCTGTAGGATATTCTATAGGAGCTTGGAAGATAATGTTGAAAACAATGGAAACCTGATTTGTGAAATTTCAGAGGGAAGATTAAAGACTCTTATCAGGGCTATTGCTGTCTTGATTGTAAAGATTCTGTGGTTTTGGTTAGCTGGGGCTGAAGAATCAGCTGTTACTAACAAGATACCAGAACTACTAAAGCTAAACCTTTGCATTACCGGGATGATTAGCTGGAGCTAAGAAATTAGCAATGATTAAGAAGAGACCAGCATCACTCAGGTGAAATCTTCTGGGAAGTGTTTTCTGAGAGCACATTAGCTGTGTTCCAGAGGCAGCCATGGTTGTACCTAGTGTTGGCAGCTAGACTTGGTAATAATGTGTAAGAGTCACCCAGGTGGTACTGGATTTGAAACATGAAGGGGTAGAAGCTGATGCTTGCCACTGTGAGAAGCCAGGAGAGGTCATTGGTGAAGGTGTAGCCTCAGTTGTAGTTGAAGGCCCAGGACTGAAGGAGTTATGCAGAGAAGAGCCTATGAGAGGTTATTTGTGAAAGTGCAACCTGTTTCAGCAGAAGACAGCAGTGTTTTGGAGATGCCAGTACCATGAGATGACCACCAATAACAGCAGCAGCAGTGGAGAACAGGTATCCTAGAAGGCAAGCTGTGTGCTACAAAGGGTAGAGTTGGAGAAGTGATCCAAGCCTGATCTCAGACATTGGATAGTTAGTTTGATTTTGCATTTGACTATGACTGTGCCCTGATATCTCTTCCTCTTGAAGTAAGAAAGTATTATAGTGGAGACCACAGTTAAGAGACTTTGATTTGTGGGGCTGGCGAGATGGCTCAGTGGGTAAGAGCACTGACTGCTCTTCCGAAGGTCCTGAGTTCGGATCCCAGCAACCACATGGTGGCTCACAACCGCCCGTAATGAGATCAGACGCCCTCTTCTGGTGCATCTGAAGACAGCTACAGTGAATTACGCAGGAGCGAGCTGGAGCCAGTGGGCGCCGGAGCGGAGCGAGTGGGGCCGGCAGAGGTTCTGGGTTCAATTCCCAGCAGCCACACACATCTCACATCTCACAGCCACCTGTACAACCACAGTGTACTCATACCCATAAAATAAATAAAATAAGAGACTTTGATTTGTAAAAAGACTTTGAATTTCAAAAGAGATTGGATATTTTAAAGGAACTGAAATTTTAATATATAAGAATTTGTAAAGACTATGGGACTTTTGAAATTATTTAGATCTTGGGGATGAATAAGAAAGTAAGGATTGAGGCTTAATAGTGATGTGTTTGTGTGTTAAGTTGACAAGGCATAAGGTACTGGCTGGTTTTGTGTGTCAACTTGACACAAGCTGGAATTATCACAGAGAAAGGAGCTTCCGGCAAGGAAATGCCTCCATGAGATCCAGCTGTAAGGCATTTTCTCAATTAGTGATCAAGAGGGGAAGGTCCAGCCCATTGTGGGTGGTGCCATCTCTGGGCTGGTAGTCCTGGGTTCTATATGAAAGCAAGCTGAGCAAGCCAGAAAGTAACATCCCTCCATGGCCTCTGTATCAGCTCCTGCCTCCAAGTTCCTGCCCTGTGTGAGTTCCTGTCCTGACTTCCTTTGGTGATAAACAACAGTGTGGAAGTGTAAGCTGAATAAACCCTTTCCTCCCCAACTTGCTTCTTGGCCATGATGTTTTGTGCAGGAATAGAAACCCCAACAAAGACAGCCATAGTGTTCATCACAGCAATAAAAAGCAAACTAGAATGGATGGGCTTTTTATTTCAGAGATCACTAGGTTTGCCTTAGGGGTCCCTATCTGTAAGTTTTCTTTCAGAATACAGTTTTTCCAAGTAGAATCTATGTTACTAATGTGGGCTATGGCTATTGGCCAAGGATGTGTTCATATGGAGGAGCCTGAATGCTGCCTCTGCCTCACATACAGTTGCCACCGGGAGCTTGTTGTAAACAATCGCTTCTTTTCCTGATTCTAATATCCCCAAAACATCATCTAAAATATAAAAAACGCACAAACTTATTCCAAGTGGCATTACTTTTAAAAGTCTGTTACTGATTCCCTCACCCCTGGGAGATTTGTCAAGCCTCTCCTCTTTGGGTCCCCATGAGGAACCAAAGAATGATGCTACCACAGTTCACCTTGGACTTACATACAAATCGGCCACATTGGAAAGTCTTCTCAGAGCTCCGGGTGAAGCCCCATCCTCTAGTTATCCCAGCTCCTGATTATATATACCAGCTAATGCTTCTGTTCAAAGGAGGCAAAATAGAGGCAGCAGTTTGGCCCAGAGGACAGTGCCTTACAAAACAGCCCAAATTGTGAGCCACTAATATTTAGGGCAAGAGTCAACATGCTTTTCTTTTAAAAGGTCCAGAGAGGGCTGGAGAGATGGCTCAGTGGTAAAGAGCATTGACTGCTCTTCCAGAGGTCCTGAGTTCAATTCCCAGCAGCCACATGTGGCTCACAATCATCTGTAACGGGATCCGATGCTCTCTTCTGGTGTGTCTGAAGACAGCTGCAGTGTGCTCACATACATAAAATAAATAAATCTTTTTTTAAAAAAAAGGGGCCAGAGAGTAAATTATTGAGACCAATCATTTGTAGGCTATACTGCCTCTGCCGTCGTTCATCAACACCATTGTGGTAGCATGAAAACAGCTACAGTCACATAGACAGGCATGACCATGTTCAAGTACACCTTTATTTACAAATATAGGGCCATTATTTACAATGGTAGTGAGCAAAATGATATCTGTAAATGGTACATTAC
>JADRCD010223915.1:0-24723 GCA_019843815.1 Montemys delectorum | reverse complement strand
AAGCACGAGGGCTGCCACCCATGTCTGCTTCTCCCTCGGGGTAGCCAGGCTTGATGCCAGGCTGGATAGAAGAAGGGAAGCTTAGCAGGGCGTGGGTGAGTTCAAAGCAGGATCTTGGTCTTCAATGAGTGCTCAGGTAAAGAACACACTAGGGAACAACTTTGGAGAACCAATTCAGTTTATTGACAGAAAGAGAGGTGTTTATCCCCATGGGGAGGTGGCCGGGGTCTCTGGGGCAAGGTTTGTGTGGCCATGTGCCATTGGCCAGGAGAGTGGTGTTGGAAGATGCTTTATCTGCATGCTGAGGGGCTTGTCAGGTTGTGTGTGTGTGTGTGTGTGTGTGTGTGTGTGTGTATGTGTGCATGTGTATGTTTGCTCGTGAATGTGTGTACCTTATAAGATCAACCAAGGAGTGAAGCCTTATTGGGGTTAATATAGGGCAGTGGACTTTATGGATCCAGATTGGGAGGGAGGAGAGAGCCTACTCCTGTGGTCCTCATCTGAGATATTCAGGGTTGAAGCTCTCCTTGATCCTTCCTCCATAATCCTGAGCCATTGTGGTTCCACAGAGGGCCTTGATGCAGACCCTAAGGACCCACATATGTTTGTTTGTTTGTTGTTGTTGTTTTGTTTTATAAAGATTTATTTATTTTATTTTATGTGTATGAGTACAGATGGCTGGGAGCCATCATGTGGCTGCTGGGAATTGAACACAGGACCTCTACTTGCTTTAGCACCACTCACTCTGGCCCCACAATACACTGTCGCTGTCTTCAGACACACCAGAAGAGGGCGTCAGATCTCATTACAGGTGGTTGTGAGCCACCGTGTGGTTGCTGGGATCCGAACTCAGGACTTTCAGAAGAGCAGTCAGTGCTCTTACCCACTGAGCCATCTTGCCAACCTCCACACATGTTTGTAACCCCAGCTTTTCTATGGAGAAATGGAAGGCAGGAACAGACAAATCCTTGACAGCTCAAGTGCTGTCTAACCTGGTCTACCCATTGCTGTGTATCACCAAAAACATGTCCGCCCTCTTTCTGAGGGCCACTCAGTCTCAGGGTGGAGCCTAGCAGCAGGCAGGGAGTCTGAGCACACCTTCTCCTGGGGAATGTCCCTGGGACGCTTTGTGCATCCAGACCTCCTGCTTTGTGCCCTGCTATGACTCCCCTGGAAAGAAATGTTCCTCTCATGAACCCTGTCACACAAGATCAGGAAGGACTTGGCATGGCTTTATACAACTTCCTAGACACAGAATCAGAATGGACATTTAATCCTCTGATTGTTTTGCAAAACTTCCCCCAAGGGTCCACCTATCTGCTCTGAGAAGAGGAGTTCCACCTCAGAGGGCCTCAGTGTAGTGACCGAGGGCAGAGTCTCTAGGGGCAGGTAGAGGTCACCGGGAAGAAGTAGATAAAGGGAGTGGTGGACTTCAGGACTGCTGGGGTAGGGGTTGGGAGGGAAGGGACTGCCTTAAGCAGTCTAAGCCACCTGCCCGAGCCAGCCCAGGGATCAGATACCACTCTTGTTCACTGGATGTCTGCCCTTACCCAGGAAAACAGCCAAACCAGGGTGCTGGATTAGCTCCTGAGAGCTGCCAACGCTGAGTGGTTGGCCACTGTCATGTCCATGCATACAGCAGTCCTGGCCCTTCAGTCAGGCTGAGGCACCCCCACCTCACTGGAAGGTGTAGCTTTTCTTCCGCTAAAATAGTTATCAGTTACTGGCTAATGCTTCTGTGCAAAGAAGGCAAATCAGAAAACCCGAATCGCTGTTCTCCTAGATTAGGAGTGTGGCTTAGTGGTACAAGGTTTGCCTTGTGTGCAGTGAGGACCGAAGACCAGGCACTAGCCTAAAGAAAACACAAATTTGCTTTCCAGGTCTCTGGTTTCACAGCTCCATGCCGTCAGCTCCTCTCACAAGCTCAATTTCTTATTTCTTCTTCAAGCCTTAATAAGCAGCTGGATGCCATATTTGGGGAGTGAGAGCCACCCTTGGAGGAAGTGGGTCATGCCACCCTAGCCAGGCCAGTCGGCTCCTAGCCCCGCCCGCTTCTGCCCTGCCTGCCAGCCCAGCCTTAAAAGCTGAGTCCATCTCTTGCTGCAGAAGAAGCTGGTGTCAGCAACATGAAGCTGAATTTCAGTGGCCTGAGGGCCCTGGTGACAGGGGCAGGGAAAGGTGAGTGTGAAAGGGGGTGGGGGGTGAGTGTGATCAGGGAAAGGTGAGTGTGAGCTGGGAAGTAAGATGAGTGTTAGCAGGGAAGCAGGATGAGTGTGAGCAGGGAAGCAGGATGAGTGTGAGCAGGGAAGCGGGGTGAGTGTGAGGAGGGAAGTGAGGTGGGTGTGAGCAGGAAAGTAGGGTGAGTGTGAGCTGGGAGGAGTGTGAACTGTGCACAGGGGAGAGGAGGGGGACAACCTCAACACTGAATAGGGGTCCAAGGTGATTTTGTCAGAGCTCAGCCCTTCAAAACCTGACTCCCACTGACTAGGACTAACTTGCTTCTGTTACCTGGGTGGAGACCCACGGGAACAGAAAGGGCAACCCCACGCTGGCCACCACACTACCCCTGATGGGTGAACTGTAGGATAGCTCCTAGATTCAAGCTGGGCAGTTAGGCACCAGAGGCAGCCATGCTGGGGCTCATGAGGAGCCAGCTACCCTCTAGGGTCTTTATTTCCACGTGGGATCCTGACCCTAGCTGTGACCAGGCATGTAAGGACCTTGTCCCACCACTCTCCCTCCTACAGGGATTGGGCGTGACACTGTGAAGGCCCTGCACGCCTCAGGAGCCAAAGTGGTGGCCGTGACTCGCACCAACTCAGACCTGACCAGTCTTGCCAAAGAGGTGAGGCACACAGCCCTGCCTCACCTGGGGCTGCTCCCCACCCTCAGGGATACATCAGAAGGTGTCTGGAAAAGTGCCTCAGGCCACCAAACAATGTCCCCCACAGTGTCCTGGGATAGAGCCCGTGTGCGTGGACCTGGGGGACTGGGAGGCCACAGAGAAGGCGCTGGGCGGTATCGGCCCTGTGGACTTGCTGGTGAACAACGCAGCGGTGGTTATAATGCAGCCCTTTCTGGAAGTTACCAAGGAAGCCTTTGACAGGTGGGCCCTGGGGAGAGCGGGCGGGCCAGGGAGGGTTGCTGAAGACGGGAGGTGGAGGACATCATGCATCGTTCTTCTCCTGCCAGGTCCTTCAGTGTAAATCTTCGCCCTGTGTTTCAGATATCCCAGGTGAGATGGTAGGAGGGCTGTGGCCCATGCAGCAACACTGGGGGTGGGCTGGGCTGGGGTGGGGAGGGAGGGAGAGGCAGGATGACCTTTCTTCCTCCAACCCTTTCTTCCAGATGGTAGCCAGGGACATGATTAACCGTGGAGTGGCAGGGTCCATTGTCAATGTCTCCAGCATGGTGGCCCATGTCACCTATCCTGGCCTGACCACCTACTGTGAGTGCACCCTCCAAAAAAGACTACAGCAGTCTTAGGTTTTTGGTGAGCCTCACAGAAAGAGTAATTAAAGGGTCCTCAGCCATCCCCATCCCCCAACAGCCTCCACCAAGGGAGCGATGACTATGTTGACCAAAGCCATGGCCATGGAACTGGGACCACACAAGGTAGGCACAGGGGGCTGGGCCACACCTGAGGGACAGAGGATGGGCACCTGGGGCAGGGCTGAGGGTTGAGGGTGAGGCCTGAGGAATGGGCTCAGGGTTCATCTGGACAGAGTCAACGAGCCCATCAGGCTCATCCTGGGGCAAGTCCTGAGCTGTGCAGGTAGGGCTAGTTCCTTGGCTGTGTACCAGCTGTGGCTTCTGGGCCCAGATCCGGGTAAACTCCGTCAACCCCACTGTGGTGCTGACCGACATGGGCAAGAAAGTCTCTGCAAACCCTGAGTTTGCCAGGAAGCTCAAGGAACGCCACCCACTGAGGAAGTTCGCAGGTCAGCTGGGGACAGTGGGTGAGGGAAACAGTGTTGTTTGCCAGCAGCCAAGCCAGCAAGAGCCTTGACTGGTCTGTTCTCCTGCAGAGGTAGAGGATGTCGTCAACAGCATCCTCTTCCTGCTCAGCGACAGCAGTGCCTCTACCAGTGGCTCTGGCATCCTGGTGGACGCTGGCTACCTGGCCTCCTAGTCTGCCCAGACACCTTGGACCTCTGAGTGGCCTTCCTGGCCCCACCTTCAGCCAAAGCTTCTACTGATCTTGTGAGCCCGCCTTCATGACACAGCCACGCCCACCATGCAGTTCACAGTTCCACCCCCATGTCATAGTCTGGTCCCTCAACCACTCAAGGCCCCAGACCTTGGAGCCTTGATCTCTTTGTCTGCTTTGTTGTAATCATTTGCCTAAATAAATGGTCTGCCGTGGTACCTTAACCATTGCACAGACTCCTTGGGGCGCTGGGGGTGGGGTGGGGTGGTGAGGGGCGTTGCAACGCTGGACGCTGAATCAAGTCCCACCGCAGGCATTTTACCCCCAAGCCTGCTGTCTTCCAGTAACTACTGTGTTTTGTGACCAATGTGATCAAAGGATAGTGGTTCTTCTAAAAAGAAGGGTCTGTATTGTTGTGTCCTTTCCCCTAGTATCTGCACTTTTCATTACCGGATACAGTGCCTCTTGGTGCTCTGACCCTGACTGGGCATCAATGGAAGGGAATGGGAGGTATCCTGGACCAGATCACTCCTAAACCTGTGGTCTCTGTGCAGAAGGAGAGGAGCCATTGGCTGGGGATCAGAATCGTGCCTTCTTCTCTGGGGAGCCCACTTCCCTGGCCTGGTTCACACATAAGAGGCTCCCCAAACGGGCTGAAGTTTTCACAGCTAGCTAGCTGGTCTATCATCCTAGCCTGAACCAGGACAACAACCCTGCAATCCAGACACCTCAGACAGTCTTGGAGGCCTAGCAAATTCTCATGTGCTTGGTTATATTGGCCTATGGGATCTGGTAGTCATTTGCCCTGAGGTGGCCAAGCATTTGAACTGACACAGGGTCCCTCTCAGGGCAAGTGGCAGAGTGGAGGAGGATGCACTCAATTAAGACCTAAAGAGCCAGGAAGTGGTGGTGCACACCTTTAATCCTAAAGAGGCAGAGGCAGATGGATTTCTGAGTTCGAGGCCAGCCTGGTCTACAGAGTGAGTTCCAGGACAGCCAGGGCTACACAGAGAAACCCTGCCTCGAAAAACCAAAGAGAGAGAGAGAGAGAGAGAGAGAGAGAGAGAGAGAGAGAGAGAGAGAGAGCTTCTAAAGAGAGCCCAGGACATAGGTTCTGAGAGCACTTCTCTTCAGAGAGCAAGGCATGAGCAGCTGTGTGCACCCAGGACCTGAAACACTGATCCACTAATGAGCTCTAAGCAGCTGTGTCTAGGTGTTGGGCAGGCTGGCTCTGTCTCCTGGTTTCTGGCAAGGAGGTGGCAGAGTTCAGGAATAGGAGCGGATGGCAATGCTCACAGAATGGCCTCAAGGTGGTGAGCAGATCAAAACGACGGAGGAAGCAGCTGCTTCTTTCCATGATTCTTATAAACTCACTATAATTTTATATGTCTGGGTTTTGTCTGCCTGCCTGTCTGTACACCATGTGCAGCCCACACAGACCAAGAGAAGGCATGGGTTACCCTAGAGCCGATTGTGAGCTGTCATTTGAGTACCGGGGGATCAAACCCAAGTCCTTTGAAAGAGCATGCAATGTTTTTTGGTTTTTTTTTTTCAATTTTAAGATTTATTTACTTTTATTTCTATGAGTACATTGTAGCTGTCTTCAGACACACACCATAAGAGGGCATCAGATCCAATGACAGATGGCTGTGAGCCACCATGTGGTTGCTGGGAATTGAACTTAGGACCTCTGGAAGAGTAGTCCGTGCTCTTAAACCACTGAGCCATCTCTCCAGCCCGAATGCAATGCTTTTAACCAGAGCCTCCTGCAGTAGATTTTCAGAACAGTCAGCCCGTGGATGCACCTTTCTGGGCCCAAAGCCCCACATCACTCAGGGCCCTGCAATCACCAGATTCCCCACTACTGGCCAGAGTAGGTCCTCAGAGCAACTGCTTTGTTCTTTCTCACCAGGACTCTAAAAACATTTTTTTTTTTTTTTTTTGAGACAGGGTTTCTCTGTGTAGCCCTGGCTGTTCTGGAACTCACTCTGTAGACCAGGCTGGCATCGAACTCAGAAATCCGCCTGCCTCTGCCTCCCAAGTGCTGGGATTAAAGGTGTGCACCACCACTGCCCAGAAAAACAAAGTATTTTTATAGGGAGACCCAGTGCACATCTGGACATTAATCTGTAACTGACTCTCAAGCCTTGGAAAACAACATTTGTCTGGCCAGTTCTCACCCAGTTCTCCTCACCCAGTTCTCACGAATATCTCCAAACCCAATGCAACCTCTTATTGTCCAGCCTACTATCTATAAGAGTATGTTTTTAGTGGAAATCTTGGTAGTAGAAACCATGCTGACCAGGACTCGCTAAGCAGATTCTGCCCTCTATAGCTGGGTCAGTCTGGTGCAGTTGTGCAATCTGGGTCCCTTGGTTTAGACAGCCTTGCCTCGGCCACGCCCACTGCCATTCAGCCAATCAACACCACAGAAGGAGCGTTTATTTTAATAGCCTCGCCCTTTTCAAGACACAGCCCATGTGATTGGCTCTCCTCGCCACCACCCTCGATTCCGGAACTCCAAGTCCATATTGCCCAGGCAGGACCAGGCTAGGGCAGGCACCATGGACCTGGGGCTTGCAGGTCGGCGGGCGCTGGTCACCGGCGCGGGCAAAGGTGAGGTGGCAGGCGAGGGGCGCTGGCGGGTCGGGCTGGTTTGAAAAGGAGGCACCTGCACTAATCCTCGCTTGCCCAGGTATCGGGCGCAGCACTGTGCTGGCGTTGCAGGCGGCTGGGGCACAGGTTGTGGCGGTGAGTCGGACGCGAGAGGACCTGGACAACCTTGTCCGCGAGGTAGGCACTGCGTCCAGAGGTGAGGGGGGCGGTCACTGAGTGAGACATGCCTCGCCTTTTTCACCCTTCACCGTAGTGTGCTTCTCATGGCAGGCCCGGTGCCTGGCGTTGGGTGTTGGGGTAGGAACCCGTGGTACCCCTTCCTAGGCCAGAGGCCCTGTGCAGTAAGTCGAGGGTCCATGAGGATATCCTGGTTCCCTGAGTTTGGAAGAAACGGCTGAGAGAGCAGACCTGGGTCCAAGAATGCTGAGCCGAGAGGAAGTGAAGTGCTCGGGGGTGAGGGTGGGGTCGGTAGGGGGGTTGGGAGGGTGTGTGTGTGAGGTGCTGTGTCTTTCAGCTCTAGATTTCAGCTCTCAATTTGCTGCTGCAGCAGCGGGAACTCTTGACCCTTCAGTTGAAAGTTCTCTTCTAGGTCCAGCTCTCCCAGACTACCTTTCCTCTGTGGAAGAGGCAAGCCACGCCCCCTTGGGACAAAATGGCTCATAGCTTTGCTTTCCCCCAATACCCAGTGTCCTGGTGTGGAGCCTGTGTGTGTGGACCTGGCCGACTGGGAGGCCACAGAGCAGGCCCTAAGCAAAGTGGGACCGGTGGACTTTCTGGTGAACAACGCCGCTGTGGCTCTGTTGCAGCCCTTCCTGGAGGTCACCAAGGAGGCCTGTGACACGTAAGCCAACAGAGGTTGGACCCAAACCATCCCCTGTGCAGCCTCAGCCCTGCTCCTGACCAGGCTGTCCTTTCATCCTAGGTCCTTCAGTGTGAATCTTCGGGCTGTCATCCAGGTGTCTCAGGTAGCTGCCCTACCCAGCTGGGGCAGGGTAGGACCTGGGAAGAAGAGGGTTAGTTCTGCTTCATGTCCCTCAAAATTTCAGATTGTGGCCAGGGGCATGATATCTCGGGGAGTTCCAGGGGCCATTGTGAATGTCTCCAGCCAGGCCTCCCAGCGTGCACTGACCAACCACACTGTCTACTGTGAGTAATTCCAGCTGTGCCTGATCCTCACCCCACTCCCACTCTTCTTGGCCAGCTTGGGCTCCATGACAACCCTCCTCACAGGTTCCACCAAGGGTGCTCTGGACATGCTGACCAAGATGATGGCCCTAGAGCTTGGGCCCCACAAGGTACACAAGTCTAGGACAACTCCAAATCAGTCCTCTTGCTCCTGGCCCCCTTCCACGTTGTTTACCTTGCTGGCCTCTCTGCAGATCCGAGTGAATGCAGTAAACCCCACAGTAGTGATGACACCTATGGGCCGGACCAACTGGAGTGACCCCCACAAAGCTAAGGCTATGCTGGACCGCATCCCACTTGGCAAGTTTGCTGGTAAGTTAGGCAGGCATCCAGACTTGAACTCTACCACCAGTCATGGTGCTTGCCTGGGCCTGGGGGTTGGTTGTGGTTGGAAGGATGAGGCAAGCCTCCTTCTATGCTTTTGCCCTCTACCTGTCTGCAGAGGTGGAGAATGTAGTGGACACCATTCTCTTCCTACTGAGCAACCGAAGTAGCATGACCACTGGCTCCACTTTGCCCGTGGATGGGGGCTTCCTGGCTACATGAGCCTCCCACCAGTATTCTGCTTAGCTTTATGCTCAGAACATTGTGCCTTCCCACCCCTGCAATAAACTTTAGTTCTCTGCTCAGCCTGTGTGCTGATTCTCCAATAGGCACAGATTTGTGCCACCTGTGACCCAAAGCAGGTGTTGCCTGGTTCCCACATTCTCAGCCTCGACAGCTGCTTGGCATGGGTGGGAGTAGTCGGATCTTCCAGAAGGCTGGATCCTCAAGAGGTTGGTCAACTTGTCTAAAGATAGCCCATCCAGAAGTTTCTAGGTGGAGCTGTGGATTTTTGCTAAGAACTAAACCAACAGCTCCATGTGTTTTTAACATGGCTGCCAGCTGATCCTGCTTACCATCGGTGACTAGCACACACACCAAAAGAAGCTAGGTGGTAGACATTACTCATTTGGCAATGAGCTAAACAACTTCTCTGTGGGGTTGGAGCCCCAGCTGTTTTCGAACACTTGAACATTGCCACAACCTTCTTTCTGTGCTATTTACAACATGGTGAGAGTCCTAGGGTATTTAATTTGCAACATCTCACTTCCAACAGCCTGGGCCACTGATAAGTCCAGCTCTGATCAGTTTGTTGTACCCCAAGGTGTGGAACTTCCACCAGAGCTGACTTTCAAACTGTTCATCTGATATCATTTGATGTGGAGTTGAGGGGGACATGGAGGTGAGGAGGCCATGGTAGGATCCCATACATACAATATCATGAGGTATAGAGGGAAGGGATATATTTGTTAATTTTGTTCTCAGCACAACTAATTGTAAACTGATATGATTTAATTATTATTTTTTTTATTTATTTATTTTTGGTTTTTCAAGGCAAGGTTTCTCTGTATAGCCCTGGCTGTCCTGGAACTCACTCTGTAGACCAGGCTGGCCTCGAACTCAGAAATCCACCTGCCTCTGCCTCCAAAGTACTGGGATTAAAGGCGTGTGCCACCACTGCCCGGCTGATTTAATTATTAATAAGAGTTGTTTCACTGGCTGGCAAGCTTCCTGAAAAGCAAAAAAGAAAAAACAAAAAAAAACCACCAAGCTAACAAGCAGCCCTCTCAGTCAGCACGAGCTGCTTGGGTGCACCTCCAGGAAGAGTGTCCCTGTGGGGCAGGATGGGATGGGGTGGGGCATCCTCTGGTCTTGGGTCGGCTCGGGATGGCTTGCAGCCTCTAAGATAAGAGTGCGAGTTGCCTGACCATAATTCTGGGCCCTCCTGGGCTCCCCCCCCGCCCCCCTGCCCCCATCTCATACTAGCCAGAGCTGGGCCAACCTCTTTACAGACTGTTCTGGTCAGCTCAATGAGAGCTACAGAATGGTAGCTTACATACAGAATGGTCTCCATGTGCAAACCTGGGCCTGGTGGGAAGCGGGGGAGTGCTTCAGCAGCTAAGTGTGCCTACCCCTGGTTTGATCAGAATGATGTCCGCTCCCTCACCTAGGGTGTGTTAAGCTCAGAGTTCCTTTGGGAAATGTGTAGTCCAAGGCACTGTTTAGGGATGCCAGGCTCTTTTGCCTCCCTTAGGGGAATGGCTGGGGCAAGCACCAGGGTGGAAGGAAGGAGACAGTGACGCAAAGGAGGTGTTGAATGTTTATTGTATAAAATAAGAAGGGGCCGCCCTTTCCTGGGACTTGATGAAAAAAACCACCCCCACCCTTCCCTCCAGGGAGGCCCATCCTGGGGCTGCCCTGGACCCACCCCTGCAACCCTGAGGGAGACCCCGCTCCCTCCTGGCCTCCCATAGGGCCCAGGGAAGGCTGGAGCTATATCCCAGAAAAAGGAGGTGTAGGGGACAGGACCCCATCACCCCAGCCTTGTCCCCATGCTTCCCCTCCCCACCCACACCACTTCCCACAGCAGACTCAGGGACATCAAACAGCTCAACACGAGGGCACACTTGAGCCAGCGCTCTGCAGCCAGGCTGGTCAGACAAGGCTCTAGAACACAGTGCACTTCTTGCCTGGCTTTTTCACTGGAGGTGGGCAGAGCACAGCCCGGATAGCCTCATCAAACACTGTCTTCAGGCCTCTCTGGGTCAGAGCTGAGCACTCCAGGTACTTGACAGAACCTAGTAACATTAGGGGGAGGGCAAATAGTGAGAAAGGGCAAAGCAGAGGGGTAGTTGTGGATGGGGGTGCAGCACAGGAAGGGCAAACTTCTCCAAGTATACCCCCAACCCCCAACCCCTGCTTACTCACCAATCTCCCGGGCCATGGCCAGGCCTTGGGGGTAGGTGATGGGTGCCAACTTCTTGTCTCGAAGCCGTTCAATCGTATCCTTGTCATCACGGAGGTCCAGCTTAGTGCCCACCAGAAGGATGGGTGTGTGTGGGCAATGGTGCCGCACTTCTGGGTACCACTGTGGGAACAGAGGTTCTGAACCTACAGGCCTGGGGGCAGGGCCTCCGATCTGCCCAAAGAAGGCCTTAGCCCCTGAGCTTTTTTCCCTGACACACTTGGTTCTTCATGCTTTACAGAGTGACTAGGAGTCTGTTGGTTTTGGCAGTGAACAAAGATACCCACCCAGGAGGCTTGAGACTGCCCACAGCTCCTCTGTCAGGGCCCACGGCCAGAGGTGAACATACCCTGACACTTTCAGTACCTTCTTCAGCAGAAAAGATCCCTGGCAGAGACCCCTGCTCAGTGGGGGTATGCCTTCTGCTTAGGCCCACCTACCTTGGCACGGACGTTCTCAAAGGAGGCCGGGCTCACCAGGGAGAAGCAGATCAGAAAGACATCCTTCAGAGGGAGGGACAGACAGAACTGACCAAAGGATGTCCGAGCAGCTAGACAAGGCAAGCTCCCCATTCGGGAACCACCCCACTCCCAGAGTCGGCCCTCTCGACACCTACGGTTTGAGGATAGGAGAGTGGCCGAAGTCTATCGTAGTCTTCCTGGCCAGCAGTGTCCCACAGCCCCAGGTTGACTGGCTTCCCATCCACCATCACGTTGGCTGAGTAGTTGTCGAAACTGCAAAGGGGAAAGGCTAGGCTGGGGAGCGATGCCAGGCTATTGGAGCCCTACAGAACCCAAACTCTGGCCAGCACCTCAGCCTCACCATGGAAACCCAGAACCAGGGTCACTTGAACCAGACCTGGAGCCTTGGGAAGAGCCCATGCACGTGTGCTTGGCCTCTAGTGGCCAGCTTCAGCTACCTGCCGATCCCCATGCACTCACACTGTGGGGATATATTCTCCTGGGAAGGCGTTGGTCGTGTAGCTGATCAGCAGGCACGTCTTCCCCACGGCACTGTAGAAAGAGGTTCAGCCCACGTGGACCCAGGACCGAGCCTCCGCCCCTTCTTCCCTACCCCCGGCAAGGACAGCACGCTCCTACAGAGCTAGAGGTTAGTTTGGGTGACTGGGGTGGGGTGAGTAGGTCGTAGATCTGCAGCCACCTGGGGCTAATCGAGAAGGACTAGAGCGCCTGCCTCCGAGGGAGCACAGTAGTGGGCGCGGCTGCCAGGGCTCACAACCCTGGATAGGGCGCGCCGCAACGCACAGGGTCGTCAGAGCTCCAGCACCTTGGGTGGCTAGCGCGAGGGTGGAGCCACCCAGGAATCAGCACAGGTGAGGCCCGGCCCCACCCACTGCGAGCGCGGGGCAGAGGCCGGGCAGCATCAGGTGTGCCCGGGCTGGAAGAAGGTGGATAGCTTCAGCTTGACCCCACCCCATCAGCTCCTGGACGCACGCGGCCGAGCTGCGGTGGGGGCGCGGCGGAGCTGCCTCGCCAGGACCCCGCGCGTCTGTCTGCCCCGCCCCGCCGAGCCGCACCCCGTAGCCGCCTACCAGCCCCTCCGCCCCTGCCGCTCGGGACAGCGCACTCACCCATCGCCAACCACCACGCACTTGATGGCCTGCATGGGCGCGGGGCCGGGCGGCGGCGGGCGCGGCCGCGAGCCGAGCTGCGGAGAAATGCCCGGCGCCGCAGCGGCCGCGGACCCGAACGCCGAGCGAGCGGCCGGAGACAGCCGAGCACCGCCGAGTGTCGGGTGCGAAGACAGCCGAGCGCGCGCAGGCGGGGCGGGGCAAGGGGCGAGCTGCGGCGGGGGCGGAGCCCCAGCCAGTCCTTGGACCCCGAAGGCTCAGGCTGAGGGTCCACACCCAGGAACAAGGACGTGCCACGATATAGCTCAGGTTGGCGACGCCACAGAAATGGATGCGCCGGGGCGACCAAGACCGATGTTTCCCAGGGACACCAGCCCATCCTGCAGCCGAGAAGCCCTCCTGTCTACGACCCACTACAGAGGTGGCCTTCCTAGTTGCCTGATAGCAGTCAGAGTGACACAGTAGTCATTTGCGCAGTTGGGACAACTAGTGCAGAAAGGAACTGGACGAGAATATATCACCAAGTATAAAACTTCTGTATTTCCACCCTGCCTTTGGGGCGTCTGCTCCCTCCCACCGCTGTACTGTTCCGTTTGTGGTTCTGGGACTGGGTCGTCTGGGCACAATCCTGTACGCTTCATCCCGCCTGTGCTAAACGTGAGCTGAGGATGAACTACCTTGGACGGGCAGGTGTGCCGTTGAGCGCTCATGTTGACAGTATCCTACTCTGCAAATGCAGCTGATGCTTTTGGACCCCAGGCCTGCCCTTGAGAATGCGATGCAGCATTTCTACCCTTGCTGAGCGCTTCAGTTCTTCTCGCTTCCCTTCATTTAGGGGGGCTCAAGGCTCTCAGAGGGGACCCCTGTACGTAAGCCAAGACAGCGTTTTGCAGGAAGCTTGCCCTTTGGGCCTCTTCATCCCGGATACGCGAGATTTCTGCCTCTTTGAGCCGCAGCTTCTCTCGGAGAGATGCGTTCTCACTCTCTCTGTCCAACAGCGCCTCCCGGTGTTCACTCCCGATCACTGCAAGAGAGAGGCTTAATTAGGAGGTGGTAGTGCCTTGCATTGCATTCATCAAGTGGCGGGGAACACCTTTAATCCCAGCATTTGAGAGGCAGAGGCAGGCGGATTTCTGAGTTCGAGGCCAGCCTGGTCTACAGAGTGAGTTCCAGGCCAGCCAGGGCTACACAGCGAAACCCTGTCTCGAAAACTCTTGGGAGGCAGAGGCAGGCAGATCTCTGAGTTTGAAGGCCAGCTCTGAGTTTATAGAGCAAGTTATAGGGCAGCCAGGCTACACAGCGAAACCTTGTTTCAAAAAAGGAAAAATGAAGGGGAGAGGGCTGACTCCCCCACCCTTACTCCACCCCTATTCTGGCCAAACTCAGCTGCCAGGTGACAACCTTTCAGTTGACGTTCCAGGGCTGCCACCTTCTCCCTCAGCACCTCCTGGGCCACCAAGTCAGCCTGCATACGGCCCATCTGTTCCTGTAGCTCTGCTCTGACCCTGGCCACTTCAACCACTTTTTCTTGGTCTTTGTTGCTCAGCTCCTGGAATGAGGTGGGGGGGGGGGGTTGTGAGGGGGGTCTGGACGCCAACCCCTGGAGTCTGTGCCCCTTGATGCCAGGCTACCTGTTGCAGCTCCTCCAGACGCCGCTGCTGCCCCTCCATCTGCAGGTTCAGCTGGGTGGCCCGAGCCTGGGACTCAGCTACCATCTGCTTCTGCTGCATGCAGGTGCCCTGAGCCTCATCCCTTGCCTGTGCCAATAGCCGAATCTTCTCCTCCAGATGAGCAAGGCGGTGTTGCTGTGGGCATGGGAATGGTTGCTACACATGAAGGGCTCCCAGTCTGAGCTCAAGACTGGAGGGACAGATGGTCTGCAAGTGGACTGGCCAACCTCTCTGCAGGAACCAAGGACAGGGCTGCATGGTGTCATACAATCACCAGTAATAAAATCTTCTGCATCCAGATGCGTCTCCCACTGAACTTCTGGACCTCGAGTCGACTCTATGTCAACTCTACTACTCACTTCTAGCCTTCCTCTTGTCTGTGAAGTATAGGAAGTGCCACAGCCTCAGTGGCTCCTGGAATCTCTCTAAATTCCAGTCCTGAGGCCCACAGCCCTGGTTTCGCCCTCTTCTACCTTTGCAAGGCACTACAGTCCTGCCTACTTGTGGCCAAAGCTCACCTCCTCCAAGCGGGCCTGGTTCTTGGCTTTGATGAGCTCCTCCTCAGCTTGGCCACGCTCACTGAGCACTGCGGCCTTCATGCGGCTCAGCTCCTGCATGGCAGATGGCTATTATTAGCCCATCCTCTTGACCCCTACACACACAGACACACTGACTCAGGGCTCCTTCCAGGCTCCTGAGCAGCCAGGGGCTGGGGAAACTTCTCCACAAGTCTCCTCAGAACCACATAGCCATTCCTTTCTCACCAAGCAGGGCTTCTATTGCCAAAGAGGCCTGAATGTCATTTTTAGTCTCTGACCTTTCGGGGACACTCATGGGTGGATCCTCATATTGAGACTTAACACGGCTGAGACTGAAGGATGTTCTAGGGTCCTGAGGCCATGAATACTATGCTGCGCTGCACCCAGGGTCCGTGTGGTCTCACCTCCTCCAGAGACAGCCGCAGGGCCTCTAGTCTCTGAATTCTCTCCTGCATGGTCCTCTCACTTTCCTCCAGGTGACGAGTCATGTGATCCACCTGTCCGAATGAGGGAGTCAGGGCTAGCCACACCAGCTCCCCCAGCCCTCACCCCATGGAATCCCTACCCAGGAAATCAGGTATCATTTGGCAAAGGCCTGCCCTGAAGGTCCTGGTGGGCACCAAGGACAGAGGCTCTGATTAGGGGCACATACAGCAAGTCTACATCTGCCTTAACTATGGGTACCGTTGCCTGCAACTCCGGCATCACCAACTCAAGGTTCGCTGACCAGAGGCATGCACTGGGAGAATTGCATCACACAGAGCCAGTCTGCAGGCCCCAAGCAGAGGCAGGAGAGCCAAAGGCATCTCTAAGACAGCACCTCCTTGGAGTGGAGCTTTTCCAAGTCTTCCATATTCTGTTTGGCTCTCCTCTTCTCCACATCCAAACGCTCTGGAGGCCCAATGGAGAAGGTTGTGAGTCTTCTCTCCGAGGGTGTCTTGTCCCTGAAGCTCCTTGTCCCCTTAGTGCCAAGCCTGTCCATGCCTACCCTCAGCCTGAATAGCACGGATCTTCAACTCAGCCGATGTGTTAGTCAGCTCCTGCCTGGTCAGAAATAGCTGCTCCTGCTGAGACTTCGCCTTCCGCTCCAACTCGTCCACCTATGAAGCAGGCAACACTAGAGGAAGCCTCACCTAGCCCTGCTACACCACCCTGGGCTCTTTGGGCAGCTGGCTTTATCACCATTCCGGCCATGCCTTTCACACCCACACCCCTCACACCTGGCTTCTAAGTAGCAGGTTCTTTTCATTGGCAGCCGACAGGTCCCTAAGGAGCTTGGACTCCCGATCTGCAGCTTCCTGGAGAGAAGGGTAAGGCCGCTATCATACATTTCCATCCACCAGCCAAGGCACACAGCCCAGCTCCTACCTGCTGCTCCAGCTTGCGTTCCTTCTCATGTCTTTGGGACAGGCTCTGCCGTTCCTGGTCTGCTGCGACCAGCAGTTCCCCCAGGTCCTGGACCTTCTGTTCTGACAGAGCCAGAGTAGCCTCTGTCATCTGCAGCCTACAAAGAGGAAGATCACCCTCAGTCCAGCTCCATCAAGAATGTCACCTGCTTGGCAAAGGTCTGCTCTGACTCCTACCAAGCCTCTATTCAGACCCTAGGAAGCACTGCCCCCTCTCTGCCTCGTGGGCAGGGTTCTAAGTCTCTAAGGTGTTTGAAGGCTGCTCTCCTCTGCCTTACTTGGCTTTGAGGGCATTGATGATGGATTGTCTTTCGTTGAGGGCTTCCTGGAGCTGCCCAACTCGTACTGCTGATGCCCTGTGGACAGAGAAGCGGTTCTGGAAAATCCAAACCCCAGAGTCCCGTGGCTTCCCTCATCCTCTGCAGCAGCTGTTGTTCTCCTCGCCATCCCCAGTGTACCAGGTACAGAGTCAAGTGCTCCACATCTGCTTGAAAGCAGTGACCCTGTTCTCTGGCCTTGTGACAGACAGGGCTCAGGTGAGGTCCTACTTTAATCAGAAGCCAGTACTGAGTCGGAGGTACCCAAGTCCTACTTCCTGCAGCTCCAGAGCTCACTTACCGGCTATCTCTGGCCATCTCTTCTCGTTGCTTATCTATTGTCTCCATCAAATCCAGAAACTGGGGACAAAGTCAGTCAAACACCATTAGAAGCAGAGCCTACCCTGGTCAGGGACAGAACCTGCATCGACAGTCATGGTGCAAGGGACTCAGTTGTCTTGACCTCGCTACATTCAAAGGGAGGGTGGACTAACAGAGGGAGGCCTGGAAGTTAGGACTCCTGTTGGCTCTCAGCATACAGGAGGTGGGGTCAGGAGGGCACCTTGGCCTTGGCTAGCCTTGCCTCAGAAGCCTGGAGGACAGATATACCACACGGGGAAGGGAGAAGGCAGTTAGCCCAGGGTTAGTGAGGGCACTCACCTGCTTGGACTTCTCTTCCTGGAGGTGTTGAACCTCCTTGCTAAGGATCTTGGTGCGAGCTTGGTTCTCCCGGAAGGCAGTGAATCGGTCGTGGTTGTGGTCCATGGCTTGCTCTGTCAGATACACACACACAAGTTATCCACTGGGCTCAATATTAGGGGCAATGGCTAACCCAGTCCTGTGCTGCCTGTGTCGGGAGTTGGTCATTGCGGAGCCCATCCTAGGATAGCAACACCTTCACAACACATCAGAAATCCCCATCCAGTTCCCCTCAGATGAAGCACTTCAGTGTTCCAGGACAGGCCTGGGTTGTACAGGGTCTTGGAACGCCCTGCTATCTCTTGCACATATGGGGAAGCTGCTATAGTAACCTGCCCCTAAAAGATGAACATTTCCTGGGTCATCTGCCCCCACAGAAAGGTCAAGGGATGTATGACTTTAAGAGCTGGTGCTAGCTTCTGGAAAGACTGACACCTCTGAGTCCCATAGGTTTCTGAGGCAGGGGGATTATGTGGTCAAAGCCAGCCTGGGCTACACAGCAAGGCTGTCTTTCACACACACAAGAAGCTCAAACATAAAACAATTTTAAGGACTAAGCCCGTACAGATACAGGGCTGGGAACAAGACAGTGCAGATGACAGAAGATTCAGGCACAGCCAGTGGGAAGTATGAAAGAGCTGGGATCCAAGACTCCAGTCCTGAAAGCTCAGCCTTTAGTGAGTGAGTGATACCACGTGATAAACCTCTGACCTGAAGCCAAGATATCATTTATAAAGATTTGGGACTCATAGGCAGAAGTGAAAGTGAATTCTGACATAAATCAACATAGTCCTGGTACATCCACTCTCTTACACAGAACGTGTACACACACACACCCACACACACACTCACATACACCCACACACACTCACACACTCATACACACCTACACACACACACTCACACACACACACACTCACACACACATACACTTACATACACTCACACACACACACTCATACACCCACACCCCCACACACTCATACACTCATACACACACACACACACACACACACACACACACACACACACAGCTGGAGGGATAGGGGGTGGAGGAGCTGGGGAAAGTACAGAGAAACCTCCCTAGCTGAGGCTCTGGCTACCTGATGGCTGTCAGAGCAAAGGCCTCAAGCCACAGGGCCTTACGCTGTTACCTGTGAAATCTGCACTCCTGACTACATATGTGCTAAGGTACCAGTGAGCACAGAGAAGCCTGTGTGAGCACCAAGAAAGCTGCCTGCCTCCAGCTGCTTCCCCCTTGACTTAGGCTAGGAACTTGTATTGTGAGCCACACCCTTCTGTGATTGATGGGCTCCTGTTAAAGGACTTCATGCCTTGCTCCAACTGGTAAGAAGCTAGCAGCCCTGAGTGCCCATACCCACAGCTCTCAGGATGTCACCAGGGATGTTGTTCCCAGCCAGGTCCAGCTTCCACAGGGTTCTGTTGCTGGGGAGACAGTTCACCAGGGCCCGGCCCCCCAGGAGGCCAATGTTATTCCAGCGCAGGTCTGGAAGGAAAGCTGTTGTCATTCAGTTGTATGGAAGTGCTGGCCCAGCCTTGGATACTTTCTTTGGTGCTTTATTGCCCGTGGTGGCTGCCAATATAGGCAGGAGCCCAGGCTAACCTCTCCATCAGCAGAGGGACAAGGTGCAACTTAATACAGCCCAGTGTACCTAGGTTTCATGGGCAGACAGCAGAATTCAGGAGGCCTCACCCAGCTGTTGGAGGGTGGTGTTGCCCTTCAGGGCCAGAGCCAGCTCCTCTGCTCCCTTGTGACTGATCTGGTTGTTTCGGAGGTCCAGCTGCCGCAGGGTACTATTGGCTGCCAGACCCCCACAGAAGGTGGCAAAGGCATCTTCCCACGTGCCGAGGTTGTTCCACTCTAGGGTGAGGCTATAGGAAGGGTGGACAGAGGTTTTTAGCTCGGCAGAACACTCCTCGCATGGAGCCCAGAGCATGTGGAAGGCAAGGATTAACCAGGTTATTCCCTCTTAGTGGGGCAGAAACTTGGTAAGTGGTGGGGAGTGAGCTGCTCACAGGACTGTGTTCTTGGGGCCAACCCTAGGCCACACAGTGAGGAAGCTGTGAGGTACAGGGGAGGCCTACCTACCTCTGAATAGACTTGTTCTGTCGAAGGAGCTTCCCCAGAGCCTCAGCCCCTGTAGCTCGGAGGTTGTTGCCCTGGAAAAGGAACATCCTGGCCAGTCAGTACTTGTTGCTCTGGCTCTGAGTTCCACATTTGAGCCACGAAGACTCCAGGCAGTGGGAAAGGCTAGGAGGTAGCTCTAAGCAAAATTGTGGTGGCCAGATCCTAGTTTTCCTAACTTTAGCAGCATCCTAAACCTGGTCCCTTGGAGTTTATGTGGCCTCTGTTGAGATGGTTTGTAGAGCATGCTTGAAACAACAGTCTGCCTTTAAAATAGCCCCACTCCCATGGGATCCTCAGAGAGCAGTCACGAAGCCTTGGTATTGTGAACTCTTACAGACACAGTCTAGCAATTGTCAAGATGCAGATCCCTAGGTCTCTCTCTCCACTGCCCAGGGCACAGGCCTGCTCACCTTTAGATCCAGATGATGCACACTGGTGTTAGCACACAGCCCGTGGAACAGCAGTGTGGACCCTGTGTAAAGGTAGTTGGAAGAGAGGGCTGTCGGTGGAGTGCTACATCAGGGCTGCTACTCACATAGCAGTACTATTGTTTTGGGTTGCCATAGGTCATGTCAGAAACATTTTTTGAGCTTGCCAGGCCTGACCTTTCTCAAGCCAGCATGGGGAGCTGGGAAAGCTGGGAACACTGAGGCTTCTCTATTACAGTGATATTGACCTCTACTCCCAGGTTTTGGAAAAGAATGATTAGGTAAGGAAGAGAGGAGAAAGCAAAGAGGCCTGGACACACAAAGATTTTCCTGCTTACAGATACCCAGGCTCAACAAAACCAGGACACCCGCCGAAGCCAGCCCGGAGGTAAAGTGTTTGAACCCCACTCAGAAGTTTCATGTGTGGAGGCCACTGGCTTCACCTTCCTCACTCAGCATGCAGTCGCTGAGGACAAGCTCCTTCAGCAGCGTCTCCTTATGCAGCAGCTTGCCAAGGGCCCTGCAGGTGTCCACCGTCAGGCTCTGAGCAGTCAGGTCCAGTCCGCCCCTCGGAAGCTGGTGTAGTTGCTGCAGAACAGCCTCCTGGGGCTCAGCCCCACTCTCCTTGCATAGGCGGTTGTAGGAGCGCCGGAACTCCTCCATGTCCCCGAATGCTGGCAGAGCCTTGCAAGCATGCCCCTAGAGACAGGATACACATTAGCTTGCTAGGCCGATGGCTGCGGGCCCCCTTCCCTAGGGAGTGTACACGGAGGTGAGCTGATCTGGCCCTATATAAGAGGAGGCCTAGAAATGTGGAATAGAAAGGAAGTTGGAATCGCTCGAGGAAGGGGTTTAGAGATAGGGAGAGTTGGAGCGCAGAGCACTGGCCTAGAAGAGCAGGTAGACGCGTTGCACATACCCTAGTCTGGCCCTGTGGCCCCTAGCCCGCCCTCGCGACGTAGCCACAGGTCGCTGGTGTAGCAGGACGCGGTTCTTCGCGCCTCAGTATCCAGGAAGAGTGTGGTGCGCCGGGAAGGGTAAGAACTACAACTCCCAGGAGGCATTGCGGAAAGCATTGCTACTCGTAGACCAATGAAAGTGAAAGGCGGGCTTGCGTTGAACTCAATCCCCGGCAGGGGAACGCTTGGATGATTGGCTGCTGGTTTTGGAGGCGGGACTTCAGGGTCGCGCTCCACATTCATTGGTTGGGATGTGGGCGGGCTCCGGAGAGCGCACACTGAGACTGTGGCCATGGAGGAAAACAGTGGCTTCCGGAAGGTGAGGCCTCTGGAATAGTGGCAGGCTCACCCGGGCGTTGCGGATCCCCGCGTGACAGTCGTGCATGCTCGAAGTCAGCCTTATCGATGTGTTACTGTGTCTTTAGTGGGAGTCCGGCCGCAGGTTTGGAGCAGCCCGCCCTCTGTAGAGTAACAGGCAGGACGATGCGAGCGGCACATCCAGGCTGGTTACAAAGGGGTCTTCCCAGGAGGGACCACAGGGTCTCGCCAACTCGGCCTACGGGAGTGCGCGAGGCACACTGACACGAGCCTCCACTGCTTGGACCGAGGTCATTTCTCAGTGACAAGCTTGGGAGGACTCGTCCATCTGCGGGGGGGAAACTGAAGCGGAGGCGTTCCGTGCGGTAAGGGGTCGGCTCTTGGTATCAGGCCAGTGCGCGCCCTGTGCAGATTTCAGGCTGGCCTCCACACTACGTTCAGTACTTGAATAGAGTTTTGGGGGCTTTGACCCTGACCGGAGTTGTGATAGGAAAGAGTGACAGGGAGGGACCTACATTTCTGGCTCTGGACAAGGAACAGAGTTTGAGGTGCCACAGGTTTGTTGTTGTTTTTTGTTTTTTGAGACAGGGTTTCTCTGTGTAGCCCTGGCTGTCCTGGAACTCACTCTGTAGACCAGGCTGGCCTCGAACTCAGAAATCCGCCTGCCTCTGCCTCCCAAGTGCTGGGATTAAAGGCGTGCGCCACCACCGCCTGGCGAGGTGCCACAGGTTTTACCCTCCAGCAGTCACATCCACTCTTCCATAAAACAGTCTGCAGAGTCCAGTTCTAGGTTTTAGCTGGCTTTCTAACCTGGACTTCCGCCCAGGTGCTAGCAGTCAGTCTGTTGGGGTTCCTGGGGCTGGGGTCCTTTTCTGGCACCTCTGGTAACAAGCAGGGGCAGGGAGACCAGTAGGTGGCGCTGCTCTCACGATGTAACTAACAAGTTCACCTGTGCCCATTCCCACTCGTGCCCCTCTGGAGCGAGTGGGTATTATGGCTTCCCATGTGGCTGACGCTCGTGAATCCAAACTCGCCTTCCTTTGTAGGCCATCCACTTCTAGAGTCGTGGTTGCTGCCTACCTTTTGCCTTTCCCCAGCCGTTTCCTATTCTGTTCTGGACTAGGCAAACCTCAGTGGTCTCATTGCTTCACAAACTGCTCAGGGAGACTCCCCTGTCTCTTCATGGCGCTCACCTTTGGTGTTCTCACCGAATTCCTAGGCCTCTGGATTCTTGCTCTCATCTCCACCTCACACACTACCACCAACCTTTCAGGTCTCAAGCCGTTGCAGAGACCTGGCCAGCCTCTGCCGCCACCACCTGGTACTCATATTGCACCATTACAGCTAAGTCTCTCTAGACCTAGACTACAAGTGTCTTCCCAAAATCAGTGCTGTGTCTCCATTCACAACTAGAAACGACTTCCACTTCTTGCCAAAGAAAGCTTAAGTTTCTTGGGTATATGTCCACCACCCACCCACCCCTCCAGCCACAGCTCAGCTTAACATGCTGGTGTCCTGTGTGCGTGCGTGAGGCAGTAGATCTAAGCCAGGACTGCCAAAGGGGCCAGCATTCCTCAAGGCTGCCAGGGCCCTGCTGGATCTGCTGGAGCATCTCCCTGCAGTAAAGATGGAACATTCATTGTCCCTCAGCTCTCAGGATTGGAAATGACGTCACTGGAGACTCCCCTGTCTCTTTTATGCTCCCTTGTCCCTACAGAAAAGTCGCTCAAGCCCTTCTTGATAGCCCCCATTACATCCTCCCCTCAAAGCACAGCTGCACTTCATCCTCTCCACATAGGAAGCGGCCCCAGGATAGCAGTTCCTAGCTGGGAAGTCACAGCCATGCTCTATTCAGAACTGATACTTTGGGGGGGGGGGGGACGATGACAGACAGACTTGTGGGGAATGGCTCTGACTCTCTGTACCCTCCCTCCAGGAACTGGTGAGCAGGCTACTCCATCTGCACTTCAGGGATTGCAAGACTAAAGGTTTGGTGCCCCAGTGGGGTGGGGAATAATATGGGGCACAGGGAGGAAGGGAGGCTGTCCTGTAATCCCACCTTTCCCTCCAGTCAGTGCGGATGCAGTGCAGCTCATGGTGGAGTTCCTGAGGATCTTCGTACTAGGTGAGCCAAGGGCTCCCACAACACCAGAAAGATGGGAATTCCTTGTTTTTTCAGTAAACCAAGGTTTTTCTCAGCTACCACCAAGCCTATGCCCTGTCCCTGAAAAACTTACTCAAGAGCCACCTAGGGCCCCTCTGAGGGCTGACAGTGGGTACAGGGGACGTAACAAGGGCAGGGTTAGGCCTGCCCGGCTTCCCCCAGCTTACTTCATGACATTCTACCAGAGGCTGCTGTCCGTGGGGTCTGGCAGGCCCAGGCAGAGGACCTAGATGTTGTGGATGTGGATCAGCTGGAGAAGGTGCTCCCTCAGCTGGTACGTGGGATGCAGGTGGGGCAGTCTACAGCTCTCCAGAATGGTGCCTGTATGGTCACTTTGAGCCCATTTCTCCATAGCTCCTGGACTTCTAGAGTTCCTCTCCCATGGCCTGCAAGGTCTAGTGCATCCACACCAGCATCAACACCTAGTTCCTGAGCTCTCCAGGTTCCAGAGGGTGGGAAGATCCCAGCAGCTGTTACCCTTCCAAGCTGCTGCCTCTGAGAGTCCTTGTGAGACAGGTGCAGGGAAAGGTGAACCAGCCTGCCTCCAGACACAGCCCCCTGCCCCCAGCCTTGCATTATAAATAAACCAGCTGCTGGCAGTGCCTCCTCCTTGCCACCCTACATCAAAGCTGCTGTGTAGCCTTTTAACCACCTGACCTCCACCCCCAGGATGCCTCCCTGAGCTGTAAATTTGTTCTTACGAAGCAACATCAATAAATCAACACCATCTCTCTGAGGCCTGCCTTCTCGTTGCCATTAATCACCCAAAGTCTAGTTGCTTCAAAGCCTGAGCCCCATGCTCCCTTCCATCCATCTCAGTGGGGCGAATGCAGCACTCTCAGAAAGGACAGGATAACAAACAGCATGTGTGCACATGCTGCAGTAAAACTGGAGCCTTCACACATGTGGCTGGATCACTTGGAAAATGTTACTCCTGCCACAGGCCACAGCAACTGCCACTCATAGGCAATGGAGTCCAAGAATGTTTCTGTGAACCAGTAACGGTGGAGGCAGGACCAGGATACACAAGGTGAGAAGACCTGGAGATCTGCCTGGGCCTGTCTGCAGAAAGGTTCTCCTTTAATCCTGCCCTGCCTGATTGTAGGCTGCATATAGGTAAGGGACAGGCTGTGCCCTCAGAGAGGCATAGCTGTAAGGGCTTCCTGGAAGCCCAGTCCAGGCTTGAGCCCTCTCATGATCATCAGGCCCTGGCAGGCCAATTTTCAGAAAACATGCTGGGTGTCTGGCTAGGCGGTGGTGGCACACACCTTTAATCCCAGCACTCAGCAGAAAGGCAGACGGTCAAGGACAGTCTTGATCTGCATAAGCAAGTCTAGGACAGCCAGGGCTCTGTTACACACAGAACCCTGTCATCAAAAAACAAACCAAACAAAATAAGCAAATCATGTGGGGTGATTTGCTACCTGTTACACAAAGTAAGTACCCCGGTAGGTCTTCAGAGTCCCATGTGAAAACACCATAATGCACTCAGGATTAGGAGATGGCTACCCAGTACTGAGAACCATGTGTGCCGGGGGAGTGGCAGAAGTTGAGGTAGGAGATCAAGCAGGGAAGGCATATGATGTGAAGGGACAACTACTACTCTCACAGGACCTAGAACAGACTTGAGGGCAACCTCTGAAGGCAATGACCAGCCTGGATTGAGCTGGGTAGAGAGAGCTGCTCTTGAGTGTCTGCAACCCCCAAACACACACACACACACACACACACACACACACACACA
>JADRCD010223912.1:0-15373 GCA_019843815.1 Montemys delectorum | reverse complement strand
CGAGGATACTTTAATCTAAACTAACTTTCTTCACATTTAATTAGAGAGAGACGTGAGTGTAGAATTGTTAATGAAGAGATAACATCCCCCTACCATTTTTAATGACGATACTTTTCCTTAAGGAAAGTAATGGAGTTAGCCATTGGGAAGATTTAAGTTGAACCTTAGCTAAAGGACATGTAGCAACAACTGAATATACTTCCTCATGCATAAATTCAGCAAAAATTTCTCAAACTTGACTGCATATTCTGACTAATCATAAATTTAAAAGAAATAAAAACAGAGACAAACATATAGAAAACATATATAGAGAATGTTCTGATTTATTCCTTACTAAAAATTCAGAGGATAGATGCTCAAGAAGACCAATCAAATTGGAATAACAAAAGAGCACTTGATAATATTAGGGAAGAGCTAGAAAGAGACTTTCATAGGTTAAACACTGTGTGGCTGTGACAAAATCGAGAGTGAAGGGCTGAAGAGCAATGCATAGTCAATAGCGTGAGTGAATAGTTGATATTTAAAATAAAGAACCGTTATTACAAAAATAAGCTAAACGTAAACACTGCAATGTAAAATACCAACCCTTATAAATGTCAGGCCAACATAAATCACAAAAGTAAGTATAAAAAAATAACAAAATGTAAAATGTAAAGACCTCCTTCCTGTAATGTCAACGAGTATAAGTAAGGTTAACTCACTTACTTCAAAGGATAGGGATCTGATATGCTATGAAAAGGGAACACTCCAGTCTAAATAGCATGAGTTTCATTTGAAATAGAGTGTCTATAAAGAAAAGAGCACAGATTAGAGGAAACTTATCCCAGGTCAACTCAGATACAAAGAAACCAGAGACTTTCAAATAAGGTAGAAGTTGGGTTAAAAACAAATAAACAGTTTTTTACTACACAAAACAGTAGTTATTGTTCTAAAAGTATGTTTCAAAATGACACTTTTAAAAACAAGTACACAAAAGGATATCACTGTAATCATTGTACAGAAGGATGGAGAAAAGAGACAAGATACATGTAAAAACACTGTGGTCATTGACAGCACAACAAGGAGCTCGTCATTCTAAAAATGAAGATGCATGTGTGCCTTTTAATAATATATCTAACATACAACGAAAAACTCTTTACAGATAAATATGAGAAATTATGTGGAGAGAGGAGCTTCCTGATTATTGTATAATAGAAACATGTTAATGATGTGGAGTATGTAGTGTAAGATATTTTTAAGTATACCTTTTTAAAAACTTTTAAGTATTCTTAAAGAATTTTCCCATTTATTATTCATTCACTTTACTTTCCTGTCTCAGCCCCTCCCTCCTCTCCTGTCAGTACAAATCCCTCCCCCCATTACCTCCTCTCTCTTTCTCTCTCTCTTTCTCATGTGTGTGTCTGTGTGTGTGTCTGTGTCTATATTTCTGTGTGTATATTTATATGTGTGTGTGTGTGTGTGTGTGTGTGTGTGTGTGTGTGTGTGTGTGTATGCCAACTAAGGCTAGATGAGAGCATCATATCCTTTGAAGCTGGAGTTAACAGGTAATTCTGAACAGCAAACCAGAAATGGGCTGTGAACTGAACTCCCACTCTTTGGAACAGCAACAAGTATTTTCTTTTACTACTAAGCCACCACCTCTCCATGCATTCCTTAAATTTCTTAAAAGAAATTCAACAAACTCTCATAATCTCTGGAAAGCAGCAGCACAATACATGGGGGAAACCCAAAGAGAATTCCTAGTTCTACATGATTGTGTCCACACAAAATAAGAAGTAAGACTACACCTCTGACCCACTGTGGTCCAAAAGAATCAGAACTTTCACATATTTAATATTTTTATTCTTCTAACTATAAATATTGCTGCAACTCATCTATACCTGGCTAATCATTCTCAGTAGCCAATCAGTACCGTAAGTCAGAATGCTGGAAGCCTTGGAAAGTATTTTATGTCTGATGGCTTTTGCTTATGGAAGAGCTCCAAAGAATTCATCTTAAACACTTGCCAATCTGACTCTTAATTAAAATCCCACTTTGGAAGTTTGGCTTTAGTAACTCAAGTCATGTTCTTATTTTTTATTATACTAAACCACATGCTCTATTTGGAGACAGACTAAAGTCATATATCACAAGTTTTTTTATTAGATGTTTTCTTTATTTACAATATCTCCTTTCCAAGGTTTTCCTCCAGAAAAAATAAAATAAAATAAAAGAACCAAAAACTAAAACAATCCCCTATTCCTTCCCCCACTCCCCCTGCTCACCATCTCAGCCCCTCCTGTTTACCGGCCCTGGCATTCCCCTACACTGGGGTATTGAACCTTCACAGGGCCATGGTCCTCTCCTCCCACTAATGACCAACTTGGCCATTCTCTGCTATATGCATGCTGCTGGAGCCATGAGTCCCCACATGTGTACTCTTTGGTTGGATTTTTAGTCCCTGCTAGCTCTGAGTGTACTAGTTAGTTCATATTGTTGTTCGTCCTAAGGGGCTGCAAACCCTTCAGCTCCTTGGGTCCTTTCTCTAGCTCCTTCACTGGGGACCCTGTGCTCAGTCCAATGCATGGCTGTGAGCCTCTACTTCTGTATTAGTCGGGTACTGTCAGAGCCTCTCAGGAGACAGTTATATCATACTCTTGTCAGCCAGCACTTGCTGGCATCCACAATAGTGTCTGGATTTGATGATTGATTATGGGAAGGATTCCCAGGTGGAGCAGTCTCTGGATTGTCCTTCTGTCAGTCTCTGCTCCATAGTTTGTCTCTGCAACTCCTTCCATGGGTATTTTGTTCCCCCTTTTAAGAAGGAATAAAGTATCCACATTTTGGTCTTCCTTCTTCTTGAGTTTCTTGTGGTTTGTGGATTGTACTTTGTGTATTCTGATCTTCTGGGCTAATATCCACTTATCAGAGAGTGCATATCATATGTGTTCTTTTGTGATTGGGTTACCTCATTCAGGATGATATTCCCTTGATCCATCCATTCCCCTAAGAATTTCATAAATTCATTGTTTTTAATAGCTGAGTAGTACTCCATTGTGTAGATGTACCACAGTTTCTGTATCCATTCCTTTGTTGAGGGACATCTGGGTTGTTTCCAGTTTCTGGCTATTATGAATAAGGCTGCTATGAACATGGTGGAGCATGTTTCCTTATTATATGTTGGAGTATCTTCTGGGTATATGCCCAGGAGTGGTATAGCTGGGTCCTCTGGTAGTACTATGTTCAGTTTCCAGAACAACTGCCAAACTGATTTCCAGAGTGGTTGTACCAGCTTGCAATCCCACCAGTAATGAAGTAGTGTTCCTCTTTCTCTACCACCTCTCCAGCATCTGCTGTCACCTGAATTTCTTATCCTATCCATTCTGACTGGTATGAGGTAGAATCTCAGGGTTGTTTTGATTTGCATTTCCCTGATGACTAAGGATGTTGATTATTTCTTTAGGTGCTTCTCAGCCATTCAGTATTCATCAGTTGAGAAATCTTTGTTTAGCTCTGTACCCCATTTTTTATTTTGTTTTGTTTTTTTGAGATAGGGTTTCTCTGTTTAGTTCTGGCTGTCCTGGAACTCACTCTGTAGGCCAGGCTGGTCTCAAACTCAGAAATTTGCCTGTCTCTGCCTCCCAAGTGCTGGGATTAAAGGTGTGTCCCACCACTACCTGGATATACCTCATTTTTAATAGTGTTATTTGGTTCTCTGGAGTCTAATTTCTTGAGTTCTTTGCATATATTGGATATTAGCCCTCTATCAGATATAGGATTGATAAAGATCTTTTCCCAATTCGTTGGTTGCCATTTTGTCCTATTGAGAGTGTCTTTTGCCTTACAGAAGCTTTGCAGCTTTATGAGGTCCCATTTGTCAATTCTTGATCTTAGAGCAGAAGCTATTGGTGTTCTGTTCAAGAAAATTTCCTCTATGCCCATGTACTCAAGGCTCTTCCCTACTTTCTTTTCTATTAGTTTCAGATATCACAAGTTTTAATGTGTGCCTGTATATCTTTTTATAATTTTAACATTGGAAAATATTTATTTAAAAGAAATATTGTCTTTCTAGAGTCTGGAAAAATAGTTCAGTGGGTCAAGGCTCACTCCTCAGTCCTCATAACTTACACGGAGGAAGGAGAGAATATACTTGTAAAATTTGTTCTCTGACCTTCATACTGGTTCTGTGGTCTCTGAGTGTGCATGTGAAAACACACCCATACACACACACACACACACACACACACACACACGCACGCACGCACACACACACACATACACACATGCATGCACATGCACATGCATATGCACAGGCACATAATTAATGAAGTACAAAACTCAAAATAACTCATTCTACACTGATTATTCTCAAAACCAAGCAGATTTTTTAAAAAACTGATTGATAAAAATATTTCAAATTTACTTAAGAAACACATTGCCCACCATGTCTTGTTATAATCATTTTTTTGTGTGTTTATGTGTCCATGTTTACAAGTGTGCAAATGCATGTGGTCATGTGGAAGCCAGAGATCCACATGGAGTTTCTTCTTAAATAGCTCCTCATTCCCTTTTTATAATGCGTTTTGTTTGTTTATTTTCCAGTGAACTAGAGCTTGCCAATCTGGCTAGAGCCATCTCCCAAGGATATGAATATTCTTTATGCTTGCTTTTCTGCTACCAGAGTCCTTATTCTCTTTGGATATCAACTTCCTTCCTGATTGCTCAAAATATACTATGCTTTAGAGGAGAGTTCAAATCTGCTTTTTCTGCAAACAGCTATTCTAGATTATTTGTTGATATATTGATGTTTATTTGCTCATCTTGGATATATCAGATTTAGCGTAGGAAGTTCTATTCTTTTATCCCACACTAACAGGATATGCTTCAGATATACTATAAGAAATCAAATGATGATACTTAATTGAGATGCCAGGATTCCTAAGGAGCTTCTTCGTATGTGGTTTCCTATGACATCTGGATCTGGCATCTGTTCCAATGGCTCCACTTGGGTAAGAAGTCCTTCTTGAGTTGGTTGAGAGAAAACTTATGCAATGTTGGTTTACTTCCTCCTTCCTAGTAGAGCAGACCAGAATTTGGGCAGTGCACTATTATTGGTGATCTGAAAGATGAGAAAGATTAGACTTTGTTAAAATTGGGAAACTACGTATCCAGGAAATTGATGAGGGTCTGCCAGTTTCAAAACTTCTAAGTAGATCACTTCACTGCAGTTTTGCTACAGTTTGGACAATGTTTTCATATTTTCCCTTGTAAGATGTGATATTCTTTTAAAAAATATTTATCTTGAAATTATGGGTCATTGTATGAGTATCTGTGTGAGTATGCACTTGTACAGGTAGGCTCCTGAAGTGGTCAGATAAGTCCGTTAGAAGCCTTGGAGCTGAAGTTACAGATATAAACTCAGCTATAAATGTTAAAATAGATAGTTCTCCATTTTTAATTTCTAATGTTTAAGATATTTATATCTTCAAAGTGAAAATACTGTGGTGGTTTATAAATAATTAATTATAGCATTTCTAAAGTTTCATAGTTAGTTGGAGAGGAAAATACTACTTAAAAGAGGAAAATGGCCAGATTTATTAATGGAGTAAGAGTTTGGGTAATTTCTAACTCAGCATACCTTCAAGAAAAGTCTTGGAATAAGTCTATATTGGTGACCACATTTCATTTTCCTTTGCTTTTTCAGAGGAACGTGTGATAGGAAAGGGTTGGTGCATTAATCATTTCTAGATTATTTACAACATTAAAAAAGAAAAAGAATAATTGAGACTGGAGAGAAGATAGAAAGCTTATCATTAATAAAGGGGGGTTGGCTATTCTAGTACAAAGACCCACGTTCTACCATATGCTCTGTAGAGAGTGTCATGCTATGAATTATACTTTAAAAACTCTTTATCTGGCTACATACAAAAGGGAAGAAGACAATGACAAGGAATGGTCAGAACAATATCCGTGTGTTTGTGTGTGTGTGTGTGTGTGTGTGTGTGTGTGTGTGAATGAGTGTGTGTGTTTCAAGTAGCCCTTTGTTTTTCAAGGTTTTACAATGGGGCACAAATTTTTTTCCCTCTTTCACACGGCACTGTACAAAATACCTGACTCTGTAACAACTTCAAACATACTCTATTCTACTTACTTGTTTCTACTGTCTTGTGACGGAAAATACTCCTTGAATGGAATGCCAACTTTACCTCAAAATTTCTATCGTGCATAAGAGAATCTGGAATAACAGAGAATACTTTCCTAAATAAGGAGTATATAAAAAAAAAGTACATGGGATGTCAGAAGGTATAAAGGTTCCCTTCTTGAACTCTCAAGGGTTGCTTATACTCTGAAAAAGCTCCAGTGGAAATGGAGGGGTGGTTCAGGCGGTGAAGAGTCTGCTGCAACTATGAAGACTTGTGCTTGTGTCCCCAGCACTTACAAAAATATTAGGTTTCGCAGTGTGAATCTAGTGATAGGAAGGCAGAAACAGGAGGATACCTGGAGCTATCTCACAAAAACATGGTAAAAAGTGATTGAAGAGGATATGCTACATCAATTTCTGTCCTTTATATGTGTACATGTACATGCGCTGGTACACACACATATGTATACCTGTTTATGCATATATGTATATAAAATACAATACAAACATACTGAAAGAGAAAGATTAATTCAAAATAATATACTTTTTAGGGCCAAGGGATGCAAATAATAAAGCCTAAGAAAATGACAGTGCCCTCTGTCGTATTTTTTGACCTAAGTGACATTATATATTGGAAGGGAAACTGTTAAGACGGTTAATGAAATTATCAGATGTTCCCTAGAAAATTATTTAAAGACTTTGTTGTACTAAGAAGCAACTCACCTCTCCTTTGAGGTTAGCACCCTAAAGACAAAACAGGTGTAGTCCTGCTACTGTGGACTCTTACTTTTCTGTGTAGAGAGCCAAGATCCATGAGTAGGTTCTGAAACTCAAAACAATCCCTTCCATTCTCTTTCTCAAATGCCAAACAGTCCCGCTGCTTCTTCCTCTTCGCTGCTGCCTCCCCTATCTGTGCTGTAATTTCAGTTAGCTCAGTAATGATTGTCAAGATGAGGGAGAATTACTCTTTAAAAGACTTAGGGCTCTTTTTTCTTCTTAACCTTCCTTTTCACATCAGCTATTTCCATAGCTAATAAATTTTAAACTGTGAAAATTGCTTTGATCAATTATGTACTTAGGTTTTTCATAAACATGCTGATTTTATTACTTATAGAAGCGATTAAGAACACATTTGTGTAGGATCTCTCCTGTAGTATCCCCGAGTGAAGTCTTTATAGTTTCAGAGATTGTCCTATTTACTTACTTTATGAAAATCTTGCACATCATTTTATATTGTGAAATAAAAAAAGACATTTCTATTTTTTTAAACTCTCATTACCCTTATATCCACTACAACTAATAGCTATAATTTCAGGAAAAGTCTCTATTTCTAAATAAACAGGTAAATTCTACACCTACCTCCACACATCCTTGATGGTATTCTGGGATGCCTGTAGGTAGCAGCCAAAATGTTTCAAATTATGCCTACATAATAATACTGGCAATGTAATTAAAATGAAAGAACAAATTAAAAATAGGTTCATTGCCATGTTCAAAATGCTGTATATTTAGCTTTAGGCAACTGATTTACTTTGAAGTTAAAAAACAACAACAACAACAACAGAAGAGACACAATGTGCATTTAGAAATGAAAATTTGAAATTAGGTAACCCCACAATACAAAGGGTAAAGACCATACCCTGTCACTTTATGTGACTAGATTCAGGATAAAGGCAGTAAGCAGTTCTATAAATGATTCAGCTGGTATGGTGGGTGCTCAGAGACACATGGCAAAGGCTTGACATTTCCAATTGTGTTTTGCCTTACGTCATTTCTGTTCCATTTTCCAGAGCAGTGAATTCAGAATACTGAACATATGCAGGCTACACACTGAGATCACCCAGTATAATCTCACAAAGTCAAGTGCAACAGGAAGAAAAGAAATACATATCCTCTTAGTTTTTCTATATCCTTTTAGGCTTCATTATTGCTCATAATTTAATTCAGATGGAAACATACCTTTTCCTCTCTCACAGATGACAAAGGGCACATGTTCTGAATGTAGAGAGAGAGATGACCAAGCCTCATGTCTCCACTGTCCATGCAAAACTATCTGAGTTGGCAGGAGGGATGAACATGGAGGGTTGACTCCAAACTGCTAAATTTTAAGGCGTATCATGGCATTATTTTCTGGAATCTCATTGATGGGTGGTAGAAAAATGACCTCCTAAAATAGGAAAGTAGATGAAGGAAACAAGGCAGAGAAACACCAGAAAGAAAAACAAATAAATAAACAACAACAATAACAATAATAATAACAACCATCCAAAGAAAAAAAACCAAAATCAATCAAAAAAAGAAACACACACACACACACACACACACACACACCACTGAAAATATAGCCACTTCAAAGTAAAAATATCTAAGGAGCACCCTAGTCACCCTAATATGAGTCCCTTGGTATGGAATGATGTAAAATTTAGGCAACAGAGCAAGAATTCTGACCACAAAGAAAGAATTAATACTATTCTTCCAAGGACACCTCCTTTGCAATTTGCTAAATTTAAAGTTCTGATTCTTTGGTCAAATTACATACCTGATTTGCTAATTGCTGATTTTATTCTCTGAAACACAATCCAGAAATCACTCTGTTGTGTCAGCTAGATTGAAAGCAGCTTCTTAGTCAAAATAGATTTCACTTACGGTTTTCTTATTTTTGGAACATTTGTAATTACCATGGAGGGAACAAATAGGAACACGTGTGAAGTCTGAAAAGTCGGGAGAGAGCTCGGGAACAAGTGTTGACAAGCATCAAGTATTTTATCCACCCCCAACGTCGCCTTCCTCCAAGAGTTGAGAGGTTCCAGCACAAATAGTATCATTCATTTCTTCTCACCTTATCTTGAAAGATCATTCTTGTTCTTAATACAGTCATCTCTGTTCTGCAGATATGTATTGAAAAGCAGGATTAGGGGATTGCCAAGCAATGCAGGGGAAATGAAATCAAAGTTAGAGGGGCGATTCAATCAGGTGGAGTGATTTACTTTCTTTGTAAGACTAGAACTGACACACTAGAGGGCAGGAGGTAGCATTCTCAATAGCAAAAGCAGTTGTAATTCTGTGTTGCCTGAAAAGAGTAGGTCACCCATTGTGTCCACAAATACATTGGAAGTGTCACCTAAGGGTAGATAGGAAACACACTCCACTGCCATTCCTAGGATGGTCGGCTGCTTTGTCTGTCTTGGTTTTGCACAGGTTAGCAATGAGCCCAAGGTATGTTAATATACGAAGAGCCAAGTAGATGTTATGAGTGGGACCTACCATGCATGCACAAGTTCCATTGTACCATCAATCCAAGTCATGAACAATACAGCTTTTCATAAAACTGAGGGGAACTGACATGTGGCTTTGTCTAGTAACTGTTTCTTCCCCCTTTCCCATATAAGTGTCTTTCAGTAAGTGACAAAGTCCTATTTAGAAAGAAAAAAATCATTAAGTGGCATTTTTGGTTAAGGCCATGAATATGAATACTGAGGTGGCTTACAAACAGTAGGAATCAGTTTTTCACTAAATTGAAGACTGAGGAATACAGGGTCATGTTTGTTGGCATTCGGTGTCTGGTGAGGACTTGCTCAATAGTTCATCTTTCCTCTGTTCCTTGCTGGTGAAGAGGGCCAGGTAGCTTTTCACAATTTCACTTAGAGAACATTTGTCCTGTTCATACAGCTTCATTCTTATGTCCTAACAGTATCCCAGAGGTTCCCACCTCCTGATACATTACATTGGAAGTTAAGATTTCAGGACATTCCAATTTTGAGGATAACACAAACAGTTGGTGAACAGCATATCACACTGCATTTGTAAAATATAAGGATGCGTTCTTTACTGAATATATAGGAAACTGTATATTCCATATTTTATAAAAGATTTTTTTTACATAAATGTTTTCAAGGATTCACTTTTTTATATCACATGTGTGAAAGTTTCATTACTGGAAAGATTTTTTTTAGTGAAAAGGGATTTATATAAATATAACACTATATTTTATAAAAAAAAGAAAAGAGAAAAAAAGGAAATAAAAGAAAATAGTGTCCCCGAATTTCATGGCATGAATAACCCAGGGATATGGCATGCTTCTGCACCTACATCTAGTGCCAATGTTTGATCTCTGTGTCTATCACTGTTAAGATTGGATGGGAGGAAAGGGTAGGGGCCAAGCTCAAGCTGGAGTTAGATGGAGAAGTTTGTTAGGCAGATGCTCAGTAGATAAAAAGCCCAGAAGGGAAGAGGGAATATTAAGTTTGAAGAGTTCAGTAGGGACTTGAGTTGGCAGAGACAGAGTTGGAGGGATAGCAGGTGGGGAACAGGTGAGGATGGCTCTGAATGATCCCAGCAAATAGCTCTGGGCTCATGCAATGATGCTTTATCAGCTGGTGGGTGGTGGTGCATGGATAAGTTTGGCTCCTGGAAAGGCTAGACCCCTCATTCTAAGCAGCAAACACATTAACATCACACACTGAGTGAAGAATTTCATCTACTTTGGGACCTGTGGGATTGCATTCCACCCTGGCAGACCTTCCTAGTTTTGAGACATAGTGATTTGTTATAAACTGTCATCTCCCAGAGACAACCTGACAACAAACAGGACTAATCATTTCACTCTGAACTGAGATAGATAGCAGAGAGTAATTAGACACAAGGCTGGAGGAGACTTTCTGTTATGAAGTGCAGAAGAATTTGCTTTGAAGGGAGAAACAATTAGGGATGGGGATTTACAGAAGGCTGTAAGAGGCAGGGGGTCTCTTATGTTTTATTTCCTAAAGCCAAGAAATTCCTATAAAATCCCTACTTAACTCACATTCTTAAGCTAGAGATCAAGCCTTTGAAGAATAGGCATCCCTTCAAATCAACCCACATGGCATTTCTGGGATCAAAGAAAAGATAATGCTCTCTGGGCCCTACTACTTGAACTTCTTGACCCTTGCAGACCCCAACTGACTTTCATGAGAGAAGGCAGGCTGGAAACAATTGTCTGAGATCCTTCCTTCTCCCCGGACAGAATGCCTTTTGGGGTTAAGAATAGATTCTGTTCTACAGCTCAGCCGGGGACTTTATTTGGATTCCTCCCCCTCTCTTTATTCAGTACTGGGAATTGAATCTAGGGTCTTTGGAATGCTAGGCAAGTGCTCTACCACTGAGCAAGTTTTATCTCCCCAGCCCTCTTTTTTACTTTTTACATTTTGAGACAATGTCTCAATAAATTGAGCAAATTGTCCTGGAACTTATTTTGTAAGTCCAGGCAGCACTTAAGCATGTCGAGCTTTCTGCGTTAGTGTCTTGAGTAGACAGAATGATAATAGCCCTGGGCCACCACTCCTTGTTTTGTGTCCATATTATAGTTAATACTTTACAATGACATTAAACGGCATCATTTGGAAACAATATTTGACACATCTTTTTCATCTTAGACATTTCTATGCAAAGGTTTGTCCATGCAATAATAGAAGACCTTTTGCTGGTGCGCCTAGGCATGAAGGACACAATTAATTTATTCTTCCACAAGCTTGGAGGTGATACTTTTTAAATTATCATTTAAGAAAATTGTATGTGTGCTGTGCTAGGGCGTGTGTGTGTGTGTGTGTGTGTGTGTGTGTGTGTGTGTGTGTAAACTGGTGTGAGGGCTGCTGGGGACTCTGGTCTCTGCCTCCCATTTCTTAACAGGAGTTAAGGTTTGCACGTATATTGCTACAGACCCTAGCCTTATAGCTTCTTTGGCCCCTCACTTGGGTCTTCAGGTTTGAGCTACACTTTCCTCATTGGCCCACCTTCCCCATTCCCATCTTTACTTGGAGAATTCCCTATAATATTTTTTTCCCTAAGCATCACCACTAGACAGTGTATGTCTTCTTTGAAGTCAGAAATGTTTTGTTTTGGTATCACTAGTAAATAAGATCATTTAAGGTTTTTCAGTTTCTAAACTTCTGTTATCATCTAATGCTAAAATATCATATAATAATATCGTGTTAACGTATGTCCTATTATTACAGTTGATATGGCTTCCTCCTCAGGCATTATAATACTTTCTTTCCAGAAGCTAACTTGCTCAGAGGACAACTACCTCCCTCTGTGACCTGTGCTTTTCTGGTCTTCTTTAACACAACTATTTTTGTCCCAAGATATGAAGGAGACAATGTGCATCCCAGGCATCACTAGTGAGAGCTGTAAGGCTTGATTCTTAAGGTATGAAGTCTTAAAAATGGAATACAGAAAAATGATCTGAAAATAGGCATCACGAATTATGACAGCTGCAGGAATTTGTCAGCTACTCCTGTTCACAGGGATATCTAATGCCATTTCCAAACGACATAGAGTTCTTCCGGGTGTAGTTCCTGTCTTCTCTTTCCCAAACTGTGTGATTCTCTGCTCTGGACACACAGTCTTCAGCATCTTGTGTAGGAGCTAAGTGTTATCCAAGTATTTTATTTCTTATTTTTGTCTCAGTGTTAAGTTGTTCTTAAGTCATTTTTCTGCAAATCAGAAATGTTTCCTTTATCATTGTTGTGTTTTATTGGTTTATCATAATGTATGCAATTGGTCCTCCATGGATATGGAAAACAAGCACCATTATAAACAGTAACTGAGTTATAACCTAGTGAACTTATTTTTTTGTTTCCTGCTCTAAAGGTGGTGACACTTGGGAAAATGGAGCCTAAAAGTGAGGTGGACTAAAGTCTCATGTAATAGCTAACTTTATTCATAGCATTAGACAATCTGTACTGTGTAGTAGATAAAGAAAGGCCATATGAATAAAGTTCTCTTGAGTTTAAGCTGTATATAACCATAAGGACAAGTTGCATATACAAAACCACGTTTTTCCATAGAGGCATGTAAACAAATAATTATAGCCAGTTGTAATGAATCATCTGAAATAAATTCACTCCTATCCACTACACCTGGAGCACAAAAGCACATTTCACGGACAAGCTCATGTTTTCTGAAGAAACAGTTCACAAGACTCTTGTCTTCCTTTCTTGGAGTTTTCTCACAAGCACTCTGTTCTCGGCTTGTGTTTCAACAACTTTTGTTTTCACTTACAGAGTATTTCCACAGATGAAAAACAAGGTCCAATTGTAATGCATTTGTCTCTTAACATATATTGCCTAATTGTTCACAGAACAATTACACATACATACATACATACATATATACTTACATACATAAATAAATACATACATACATGCAAATAACACATTTAGTAACATACTACACATCTGGTAATACCATGTAACATTTATTTTCTCCACAGGTCCACCAAAAAAAATTAAGATTTAGGATTAAAACATAATTCATACTATAATACTAAGAAGGTTTTCAAAATATTGTCTCATGATTAAAAACTAAACCAAACCAACCAACCAAACATACAAAGAACAACAACAACAACAACAACACCTGACGGATTGGGGCAGGAGAGATTGTTCAGTGTTAAATACTGTATATGATCCTATAGAGGACTGTAGTTCACTTCTTAGCAGGCAAGTTGGCTACCTCAAACCCTGGTATCTAACGCCTCCTAGGCAACTGAGCTCATATCTCATATGCATGCATCCACACACATACAACCATACAGAATTAATTACAAATAAAATTAAAATTAAATTATGACAACTAGGGGCTGGAGAGATGACTCAGAGTTTGAGATCGTGTACTGCTCTTGCAGACGACCTGAGTTTGATTCCTACCACCCACAACCATGGCCTGAAGTTCATCTTCAGTGGATCTGACTTCCTCTTCTGGCCTCTATGGGTACATGAGCGTACATGACCATTTCTCTCTCTCTCTGTCTCTCTCTGTCTCTCTCAGTCTCTCTCTCTCTTTCTCTCTCATTCTCTCAAACACACACACACACACACACACACACACACACACACACTCACACATGCACACACAGACAAATAAATCTTTAAAAAATTACAATGAGACTCTTTCTAGCAAAGGAAAATGAAAGATAGAAAATTACATAAGCTCTCATATCTAGAACAACAAAAGCAATTACAGAAAATTCAGGATGCAGGATAAACAGTGATTCTTCTGCATCCTGTCTCATTAACGTCAATATCAACGCTATACAGAAATCTCTCTACTTCCAGCTGTGACATCAGTAATCTCAGCTAACCTTTACTTTCAGGTGATTGGCTTCCTTTCCCATTTCCCTTGACAAACGACTTTAAATGTTCATTATTGTCCTTGAGGCCCATACCCAAACCTCAAGTCCAGAAATTCGAGTGGTAAATCTCTTTTTCACTTTGGGAGAGAGGGAGGAAAATTGAGTGGATTTCATCTGATTACCTTCAAGTCTTGGCATTTCTACTTTATATTTAAATTTACCTATTTGCCCCACGTAGTTATTCCTTCCCTTTCAGTGCCTGGGGAATGAGCTGGTTTCTTTCCTTCTCAAGGGCAAAGCTTACATAGCACCTGTGCTCCAGACTTCATTATTCTTCCTATGGAATCCCCGGGTTTGCTCCTAACTTACCCTCAGTCTTTACTGAATGCTCACTCTGTCCATTTTCATTAATAACTTCCAAGGACAACCAGCCACCCTGTTGTTTTCTTTTTCAAATCTTAATTTCAAGAATAGCTCATTGGGCTGGAGAGATAGTTCAGTGATTAAAGAGCAAATACTTACGGCCCTTGCAAGGAACTCAAGTTTGGTCCCCTGTACTCATGTGGGACAACTGTCTGTAACTACAGTTCCCACAATGATCCAAGGTTTCCAGTCTCTAATGTCACCTGTATTCACATACACATACCCTGTACACAAATACACTATTAAAAATACAATAAATTTTAAAAAGAAAAAAAACCTTATTTCTTGTCAAAACCCTATGACCATGAAAGTGAGTTTTTCTTACTGTTCTATATTGTTCTATATTGTATTTTATGTCATTTTAAAATAGCTCATAATTTTATATATTTATAGGAAAGATTGATATTTTTCTAGTGTATGTAAAATTGCAAAGTAATTTTGTAAATTCTTCCCATTTACTCTTCTTGGTTTTATTGCTAACTATGTCTTTATTCTTTTGTACTGGAAGATAAACCATTCCACATATTAGAGTTTTCTTATATTTTAATTAATATTAACATAACTAACAATAATTAATATTTTTAGTTATACCCTTTGATGAAAGAAGGGGCTTAAAAGGTTAATATTAAGTTCTTTATCCTTTCCTGATCACTTATCAGGTAAAGATAATTTTGTATTTAGCTTGCATTCATTTTGGTGTGTGTGTGTGTGTGTGTGTG
>JADRCD010223911.1:0-28278 GCA_019843815.1 Montemys delectorum | reverse complement strand
GGAAGACGCAGGCAAGTCCAGCGCAAGCAGGCGAGCATGCTGCTTCGGATGACGTGCAGAAGTGGCCCAGGGCTGGGTGGATGGGCGTGGCTCGTGGAATTCCCTATGCCGTAGTTGTTAGCTCCATGCTCATACAGCTTCAGGAACTGGGCCTCAACTTCAGAGCCTCAGAGCTGCCAGGGAGACGTCGTCCTTGAGGCCTCCTTTCCAAGCACTCTAGACACGCCTGGGCATCACACTGCAGCAGGCTAGAGTCGCATAGCTTCAAAGGTAGCATGGAGCTGTGTGCAATAGCACTTCTAACTGGTACCAGGGAAGAGAGTCCTCTACCCACAAAATAAGGAAATCATTTCAATATAAAATGCCTTGGTGCAGAGAGCTGGGAAAGAGACCCAGAGGGCCAACAGAAGGAATGGAAACCTGTAACCGCTGGGGGTTGGGGGTGGGAAGAATCTTTAGGAAGTCCCAGAGACCAGAGCGGGGAGCAGCTCCCAGGAGTCAATGCGGGTGACCTTAGCCTGGATGCCTAACAGTGGGGACATGGAACCTGAAGAGGCCACCTCTTGTAGCCAGGCAAGATTCCCAGTGGAGGGATAGGGACATCAACCCACCCATGTAACTTTCCATCCAAATCTGTCCTGTCTAAAAACAATGCGGGGACAAAGATGGAACAGAGACTGAAGGAATGGCTAACCCAAAACCGGCCCAACTTGAGACCCATCCCATGGACAAACACCAAGCCCTGGCATTGTTAATGCTACTGCCTGCTTGCAGACAGAAGCCGAGGATAGCTGTCCTCTGAGCAGCCCTAACCAGTAGCTGACTGAAACAGATGCAAATACCCACAGCTAAACACTGGATGAAGGTTGAAACTCTAATGGAAGAGTTGGGGAAAGGATTGAAGGCCCTGCAGGGGATGGGGACTCCACAGGAAGACTGGCAGAGTCAACTAACCTGGACCTCTGGGAGTTCTCAGAGACTGGGCCACCAACCAAAGAACACACATGGGCTTGAAGAAGGCCCCCGGAACCCATGTAGCAGACATGCAGCTCAGTGTCTATGTGGCCCCCCAACAACTGAAGTGGAGGCTCTCCCTAACACTGTAGCTGTATTAGATCCCCAACAGGGCTGCCTTGTCTAGCCTCAGTGGGAAACGATGGATGTGCCTACCCTGGCAGAGACTTGATGCACCAAGGTAGGAGTATCCTCAGAGAGGTACCCTCTCAGAGGAGAAGGGCAGGGGGAGTTGGGGAGGGTCTCTGTGAGGGGGTGGGTACCAGGAAAGGGGTAGTATTTGGGATGTAAATAAATAAATAAAAAAAAATAAAATGGCTTGGTATAGAAAAAAAATAGAATGACTAAGGCATAGTAGACACTACTGAAAGCTGTTATCTTATATGACAATTGAAAGTATAAAATGGTTTATTCTTTATCTGAAAGCAAGTTTGAGATAAGGAGGCTTAAAATCATTCACATCCTCAGAATATACAACAAAAATAATAAATCATTCGCTTCTGGTAATTTATCCAGAGCAGCACACATGTACATACAAGGATATTAACCAAAGCTTTACATATTGATCAAAAATGACAATACTCTAAATTTTATCACAATTAAAGGGTGATTTAACAATGGTAAATCCATTATTTTAAGCATCACTTGAACTATGTTAAGAAAGAAACGAGAACTCTGAAAAATTAGCATTTCTAATGTAATCCTGAACTTGATGCTGTTTAAAGAGATTTACATTAACCATCTTACCAGGTCGTCAAAACAACTCCATGAACCGAGAAAGGGAAGGGCCATTTCTCCAGGGAAGAGGACGAGGGGGTGGAAGAGGGCGTTGGAGGTGCCTGATTGGCAGCCAAGAACAGTTTTAAGGTGATGGGAACCTCGCTCCTGGGTGTTGCTCTCCCCAAAGCAAAGCTCTCTTTCTGTGCCAAAAAGAAAATTTGCCTTCAGCTGACTTCCCACGTGGACACCCCGATCTCTTTTCTGGAGAGGCTTCTTCTACAGACCAGGCAGACGACCGTGGCAGAGCCGCGGCCTCTGACGCGGGAGACCTTGGGCTTGATTCCCAGCCCTGCGAACTAACTAAAAGTGGGCAACAGTGCCTGTTTTAATGTAGAATTCCACCATGGATTCACGACTTTCTAAGGAAATGTATGATTGTTGACCTTCAAAATAGCCCCTTTATGGGGCTGGGGGAGATGACTTGTTGATAAAGTGCTTCGTATGTAAGCATGAAGACCTGACTCAGATCCTCAGATCCTCAGTAAAAGCCAAGCACGGCAGCAGGAGCCTATAATCTCAGGAGTGCAGGAGTTCATTGGTGACTCGATCTAGACCACTGGTGGGCCATTGATTGAGCACCAGCTGTGTACGCCCGTGAGATGGCTCTCTTTGGACATCAACTCATCTCTTTACCTTTTGTTTCTTCTCCTTTATCCAAAATCAAGCCTTTGATACCATCACGGAATCGGTTTGCCCAATGGTTGGTCTCCAAGACCCCTCCCAGAAATCCAGATGGATTCGGTTCATCTCCATCATCTATGCATCCGCTGATGAGAGTGACATCAGAGGTCCTCCCCTGCCTGCTGTTCGGTACTTCTGTCAGCTGCCTTGACATCCTGACTATTTCTGTTCCTCTCTCTTCATGTGCTCCTCAACTGTGTTCTCTTCCAGCATTGACCAAGACTGTGTTCACCTGAGTGATGTGTAATTGAAAAGAAGAAGCCCGGGGTACAGGTCTGGCCCTCCTCTGACTCTATCATGGTCCATCTACAGAGACATGTTTCCACCCCTCGCCCCACTTTCGTCTGCCTCCTGTGACTCAGAGCTGGTTTCCTGCCTCTATTCTCGACACTTCTGTTGCCCTGGATGCTAACTTCATTGCTGGCCATTTGTTTTTCTATCCTTTCTGTCTTCTTTCCTTCTGTATCACCAAGACCCCTTCACCACCATCATCAACATTTCCCAGCATTTTAAAATATTTGAATCTGTGCCAAGTGCTAGGACCAATGCGTTCATTATATGTGATTCCTTTCGGTCACAACATAGAGACTAAGAAGCAGATAATAACCGAAATCTTACTTTTCAAACCAGAATTCAGACTTGAAGATATAAAGGGAGTTGGTTGAGGCCATCTTGCTGGAAAGGGACAATGCCAGGTAGATATGACAACAAGGAACTGCAGAAAATTTTACATCTTCCCACTCGCTTGAAAGGTCATTTTCTCTGCCCTTTGTTCATTTTCTCCTGAGAGAAATGTGAAACATATCTGTTTCAGTTACCTTTCTCCTTAGCATGCCACTAACACACTAATAATACATTCTCTCTCTCTGTCTTTCTCTGTCTCCGTCTCTGTCTCTTTCTGTCTCTGCCCTCTCTCTCTCTCTCTCTCTCTCTCTCTCTCTCTCTCTCTCTCTCTCCTTAGTATGGCCACTAACACACCAATGCATGCTTTGCCTTCAAAAAGTCAATGTTGGAGTAAAACAAAAAATGAGCCTTAACTCTGCAATCCCCTATAGAGAGATGGCCTGGGGACCTGCAAGAACAAATAAAACTTATAAACAAAACATGGATTATCCAGGGTCCCCAGGCAGTAAGTGTTAAGCCGAGCTGGCCCAGAAAACAGTAAGCTCAATATATACACTGGTAAATATTTCCACAAATGTTATCCTCTGGGTAGTAGTATGGAAGGTCAAAGGAGAGCAGAGATACATCTCAGGGCCCCGGGTGAATGTGAAATTAAAAAAGAAAAAAACCAAGGGTTTTGGTGCTGGCCTCCAATACTTGGGCTTCTTCTTCCTTTCTTCTTCTTCATCATTGTTGTTGTTGTTGTTGTTGTTGTTGTTGTTGTTATTATTATTATTATTATTATTATTACAGACAAAGGAAGCCACCTCACTAGCAAGGTGAATAGTTCATGGGTTATTTCTTTTCTCTCCCTGTCTCATCAAATTGAGTTCGAAATAACTAGATAGTCCAGAAACATCTCTGGCTGGCCCTGCTAACGCTAACCCATGCTTCTCCAGTGTAGCGGGACACTGAAAGGGGTTAAAGCTTAAAAAACAGAGGGATGTCACAAGCTCACCCCAGGCATGGCGGGCCTGGTATGGTATTAAGGTTCAAGGTTGCGGGCAGCCACTCACGTCCCCCACGCGGCCACTGCGTCTCCTTGGCAGTTGACTGTTCTGTACCAGATGACACTGCTAACTTGCTCCCGACACCTCACTCTGTTTGTGGCCTTAATTGAGGGACCCAAACAAACAAATTAATCACTCTGGCCCATAAAAGTGACAGAATTCATATGGCAGCGTTCTTCATTCTCTCCAATTTGTTTTCCTGAAATCCCCACAGCGATTTATTTGCTGAATACGCGAGTTTTTCCCCCTTATGAAAATTACAAATTGTTGCCAAGGTTAAGGAGTTAATATTCTCATTCAATATTTATTTTATGGGGGGACAGAGGAAGCATAACTGTCTCTCCTCTCCTCTCCACCACGAAGTCGGGTTTCTTAATCAAAGTGACAAGAAAACCGTCCTTCGGATGATCCCCTGAATCATCGAGACTAAAATATGAGCTTTATTAATCAACAGACCCTGATTAATTATTATAAAGCACGGCTTCTACAGTTCTGTACATTTTAATAATTCCTGCAGAAGGCTAACAATGTCCCAAGAGAACTGGAGTCTTTGGGGTTTAAATTTTTCTCAGCAATGTCACAATAAATGCCCAAGAGCAGAAGCGAGTTTCCTCTCATCCACTCCGCTGCAAGCCAGCAAGCCAGAGACAACCTTCCCCTTCCTTCTATCTATAATTCATCATTTGCATACAAAGCAAGGAGCCAAGAACCAGCCGTTTCATCGGCTTTCAAAATAGCAAGGGATGATGAGGGTGATTTATGGAAGGTCATGTGATCTGGTTCACACAATCAGGCTAACTCTGTAGAAAACAGCCTGACTTGATCAACTGATAAGAGTGACCATGCTCAAGATGGATGAGGAGAAGGCTAGGGCTCTGCCTGGGAACTCCTGTGAATGTGGACACTCTGACCTTGTCCCTGTGCCAAGCCCATCTCTTGGCACTGGGACAGAACTCTGTCCTCGTGAACTGGCCAGCATGTACGTGTTTGTGAGGCTTCCTGGACAACACTTTTACTCTCTCACTTAGCAGCTGATGTCCATCTACTTGACTGATCTTGGGTCCCACCAGGTGTGCATGGGAATCAAAGCTTGTGACGTCATGCCTTTAAAATGTGTCCTGTGCATTGCATAACACTTTGACCTTGATTTAAGCATACATGTGTATATATATATATATATATATATATGACTATATATATACATATATATATGATTATGAGAAATAAGAACTCAAAATTCAAAGGATACATGTGTACCCTGTGATGGGATATAAAATGTTAAGAATGTGTGCACACAAATGTAAATCCATGTAGGTAGATATATTAACAGATAACCTTTATACATACACAGAATGAGAAAGAGACAGCGATACAGGAATTCCTTGTAGACATTGGATGTTCCACTACAGAGCACTGCAAATAGACAGAATATTACAACAAAGGCTCCACATCTGGTTTCTGGGCAACCTCTTGGATCTCAAAAGGACATCAAGATAGAGAAGATAATGTTAAATTGAAATAGCTTACTTCTCTCATTTGGCATAAGAACTTGAACCAACTACAAATAAAATACAGATATATGTAAGTAAGAATGCAAACAATGGCGTGGCAGAAGATTTCCCTGGAGCCTGCCAGTAGACATTGCGGGTCAACGGAAGAGATGGCTCTGCCTCTCTCTAGGAACGCTAGCTTACTCACTTCTGTTCTTACACATTTAGCCCAAGACTTTCAGCTTCACGTTCTCTCTGGAAGTCTACAATGGCTCCTTGAACACCAAGCATTGTATCAGCATTCCAGAAAAATAAACAAGGAATGGAGGCAGGCGCACAGCACAGCACAGCGCAACACAGCACAGAACAGCATAGCACAGCACAGCCCAGCACAGCCCAGCACAGCGCAGCACAGCACAGCACAGCAAAAGTTAGTCTGATGTTTCTCTTTCTGGACACTCCAACAATCACAGGCATCTTATCAGCACGTAGCTGTCAGGGGTTACCTTTAGCTGGCCTCACAGTTACCCTGAAAGAAGAAGAAAGGGCTGAGTAAGTATGAGGGACAGAGCAGTGGGCAATCTCCACCCCAAATCTCACAAGAGAAATTAACTTTAAGAATGTCTGAGATGGCCAGGCAGTGGTAGCACAGGCCTTTAATCCCAGCACTTGGGAGGCAGAGGCAGGCAGATTTCTGAGTTCGAGGCCAGCCTGGTCTACAGAGTGAGTTCCAGAACAGCCAGGGCTACACAGTTTAGAAACCCTGTCTCAAAAAAGAAAACAAAACAAAACAAAACACTGCTTTGTCTCATGCCTGGGAGCGCACAGCTACTCAGCCTCCTCTTGGACTGCACCCCTCATTAAGCAGGACACTGTGCAGACAGAGACACAGTTCATGGACTCGGGGATCACACGCAGCCTTTCTCCTCCATGCTGGGGTACATTCTTAGTGATAGTGATGTAGATTATGTTGAAGCTTTCACACTCAACAAAATGTTTTTGGGAACTCATTGCCTACGACACCTCTGGAAATCGTACAGGGGACTCTGTAGGCAAATTGGACAGAAGATCCTAGGCCAGGCCTGGAGGGGTGGCCAAGCTGTAAAGAGCATATTCTATTTTTCTAGAGGACTGAAATGTCACTCCCAGGTCTCACATCAAGTGACCTACAACCACCCATGACTCAAACAGGAGGGTCTCTGATACCCCAGGCCTCCACAGACATCCACTGTATGTTATGTGCGTATATACACGGGGACATGCATAACTACACATAAATCAAAGCAACAAAATAAATTATTAAAAAAAAATAACCCTTGCCCTCTCTGTCTCTAAAGCATACAACACTAAGACAAATAGGATCGTGGCTGTGACATTCTGGAGGTCTGCCCTCCTTGCCTTCCCATGTCAGGGGTTCTAGTCTGGTGACAGAGTCCACATACAGCACACACCAGGCTTCAGAGGAAGCCCTAGGGCGCCTTTGAGGGCAACACTATCAGCAGTAAGACTTCCTTTCCTGCAGTTCAGCAGTGCCGTCTTCGGACTCTGGACTCTTCAGCTTCCTCACCCTCTTGCCTGTTTGCCCTGTGGAAGGTTCAAGTTCTCATCACAGATAACGAGGAAATGAGATTACGATGTTAGCTTTCTCTAGAGATAACAGCAGTCCAGGTCATAAAACTACCATATGGCAGATTTGGCAGACTCTGCCGAGCACCATGGACTAATTATCACATAGACAGACTCTGGTCCCCATTTGCCAGCGCCTCCGGGCCCCCTGTGGCAGGGCTTGGCAACCTGGTGGGGGCGAGAGGCTATATTTTGTTTGGCAGGGACATGATGTGACCTTACTGTGGCCAGTTCTATCATCTCTTAACATTTTGCTCGTGATTAAGCTTATCATTTCAAATAAACACAAAATGTCAGGTCTCTGGGCCTGCTTAACACAGAGAGCCAAAATAGACCTCTGTTTGATTTAAAGGGGGTCCGGGCCAGAAGAGCAATCTGATCACTTCCCCCATCTGACTTTTATTAGCGCGATGGAAGAACAGGGGGAGGGCAGCATCCTCATTCCAATTGGATGGCTGCCACCAGCCAAACCCACTGTGCACAGCCCACAACCCTCCTCGAACCTCTGGCTTACTGACTCATAGAAGCGGTCCTGGGTTGACCCTCCTGCTTGGTACCTGTGAGCCCTGAGTTACGTCAGTCGTGCTTTCTTGATCCAGGGTCAGGAAAGAGAAAGCACAGCTGGGACTGTCCTTCTGAAGAAATGCTCCTGGATAAGATGAGCCTAAGGGTTTGTCAAAGTCCTCCTGGCCAGGCCTCCAGTCGGCACTGTCCTTCAGCAGATGTCTTGCTGTGTTCAGGTACAGCACATAGACGCAGGCTATGGAACGCCCGACCCCAGCTCAGCTAGCGTCGGCTCTTCTGGAAGCACGGGTGGGTAAAGAAATGGTAAAGGGAAGGAGACCTGTGAGGGTTCAACTGTGGAGGACACGCGGTCAGCTGGGTGTTCCACCGGAGAGGCTGGATACCTTCCTCCACCCCCTGTTTTCCTCCAGCCTTGTCTCTGGTTGGTGATTACTGAGTGCAGAGTTGAATGCATCAGTATTCCACAGCCAGAGATTCTAGGCAATTGTGGGGCTTAACTCAGAGCAGAAGTCAAAGTCTCTACTCCCCCCGAGCCCATTTATTCATGGATTTATTTAATAAACAGGAAAATGCCTGGTCTGCTTCCTGTCCACTCACTAGCTCGTCATTCAGATGTGTCTCTTCCCAGCTTGCTCTTTCTCTGTCCTCAAGCCAAGTGGACCTTCACTTTGCATTTTGAACAAGCTGAAATCCTGGTCCTACCTCTTCCTGAATTTTCTTCTATTCCTTAACAGAGCAAGCCTCTCCCTCACTCCACTCAGATATCATTTCCTACTCAACATTTCCTTACTTATGTCCTAGGGGTCCTTCTTCAGACGATAAACCAGAGACTGGGGTCACAAAGGATAAACAGCAGAGCCGAGCCGGTAACTGCTAACTTCATCTCGCTGGGAGTTGACACCCACCCTCTTTCTGACTAGACACAATCTCCATCAAAGTCTTGGCTCTAGATTGATCAATGCAATCCCCACTAACCAGCCCAGTGTCTTACACAAAGTGGCACTCAATAAGTATTTGTTTATTGATAAATTGAGCACTTACGAGTGTCGCCAGAAGGGTCTCTCCTGAGATGATGACAGAAAGGCTCCCGGCTCACAGGTAAGGTGACAGTAGAGACTCGGAATGATAAATGTCATCATGTGTCGCAGGTGCTGCCATGCTGTATCATAGATGAGGCTGCTGCCTTTTACCATGTGTCTGTAAGGTCCGCACACATCTTCCAGGGGAAGACACACACTAACACCAACAAAACAAAACCCTCTTGTAATTTATGGATGGCATAAAACAGATTCCTGAAAGCAAAAACGTTTGATTTCCTGAAATCTGCCAGAGTTATTAGGATGCTAACAATCAAGGCTAACACTTGGAGGAATACTGTAGTTTGTAAATTGGACTGGTGAGATGGTTCAGTGGGTAAGAGCACTGACTGCTCTTCCAAAGGTCCTGAGTTCAATTCCCAGCAACCACATGGTGGCTCACAACCACCCATAAGATCTGATGCCCTCTTCTGGTGTGTCTGAAGATAGCTACAGTGTACTTAGCCGGGTGGTGGTGGCGCACGCCTTTAATCCCAGCACTTGGGAGGCAGAGGCAGGTGGATTTCTGAGTTCGAGGCCAGCCTGGTCTACAGAGTGAGTTCCAGGACAGCCAGGGCTACACAGAGAAACTCTGTCTCGAAAAAACCAAAAAAAAAAAAAGTTATAAATTAACCAAAATACAAATATATACACACATACATACATGCATGCATACATACATTCATACATACATACATTCATGCATACATATATTCATACATACATACATACATATGTACATACGTACATAAATACATAAATAGGGGTGATAATTGTATAGCCTTACTCTCATCCAGGAAGGAGATTTTTCAGTCATGCAAATGATGGAGAAAGTTTTAAACACAACCAAAGCGTTGGGCAACAATCCAAGAAAGAGCGTTACCCTTTGTCCCTTGAGTGGAGTGACCTTGGGTGAGAGAAGCTGGGTGGGAGAGATGCCACCAAGTAAGCTCAGCAGAGTCCCTGTCAAGAGGACAGATAACTCACTTCCCACCATCTCTCAGACCCAGTGTGACACTGCACCAAGATGGTACCCAGAAAAAGAGTTTCTGAGTGGTCCCGGTAATTACTGAGGGACAGTCCTACATAAAGAGCCCTAAAGGACAGGCAGTGGCACAGACTTCTCATTGTCCCAATGTGGCAAAGTGTCCTCAAGTTCGCAAAGCACACGAATATATGCAGAGGCATAAGAAACATGTAGTGTGCATAGTGAGGCCATACATGGAAGGAGATTGAAAATCATGACCTTCAAGCCCTAGGGGAAACACTACCCTGCAGTGAAGGTCATTGGGTAGGACCCATGGATGATGTGAACTCTAGAAATTTCTCTCTTGCTCTTGCATGACCTTCTTCTCATATCCTAATTCCCTGGGTGTCATTGAGCCAAGGAAGGATGGACGCTCATCTAAGTATTACTGAGATTTAACCTTGGAATAATCAGAAGGATGCAACCAAAAAATTTCAGCCATCAGTGAAAATAAAAAGCCTTGGCTTTTTAAAAAATATAGTTGTAGGAAAACCAGGTCTGCTTTGATGCAACAAGATTCTCTCCACATTGGGGTCTGGGGTGACACACTCACTACGGGAAAGGAGATAAGAGCCAGACCATAAAATGTAAAGTCTGCAATGATTAAAGGTGGAAGGAAATGAATTCCAGATCACAGGGAAGAAGTGATGGACAAGCATGGGCCAATCAACAGCAAGCTAGGAGTTCTGAGCAGCAAAGACTGAGAATCCTATTAACTAATGATGCAGGTTAGAAAAATCAGGAAAACTCTGCAAAGGAGAAGGTACACAATTCTAAGTTTAAAATGCACCACTTCCTTCGGATCCCTCATGTTCACCAAAGGCTGAGGCTTTGAATGGGGTTTCTTAACGTGGAGAATGTCTTAGATAGGGTTTTACTGCTCAGAACAGATACCATGACCAATGCAAGTCTTATGAAGGACAGCATTTAATTAGGGCTGGCTCACAGGTTCAGAGGTTCAGTCCGTTATCAAGGTAGAAACATGGCAGCATGTTTCAGACAGGCATGGTGCAGGCAGAGCTGAGAGTTCTACATCTTCATCTGAAAGCTGCTAGCAGAATACTGACTTCCAGGCCCACACCTACAGTGACACACCCACTCCAGCAAGGCCACACCTTCTAATAGTGCCACTCCCTAGGCTGAGCCTATACAAACCATCACGGTGAAGAAATGTTTAGACTTGACATTTTAGAAATCTGAATAGCCGTAAGTTGGAGAGCTTGTGAAAAACCCCCCTGGTAGCCACACCTTCACTCCATTGGTCTGAGGTGTAGTCTGAGTGAATGGCATTGCAGCCATGCCTGAGAACCAACAGGTAAGAAGCAGGAAGGTCCAGCAAGGAAGGTTACAGGCAGAAGGCAGCAGAGGCCTGGAGATAAGATATCCTGAAGAGACTACAGAAAGTGCCTGATGATTGACATGTGTCCAAGAGGAGATTGATGGAGAGGATGAACTTCAAAGAACATCCCATGCATCATGTGTGTGTGTGTGTGTGTGTGTGTGTGTGTGTATGTGTGTATGTGTGTGTGTGTGTGTGTGTGTAGACCAGAGAGCAGCCTTAGACATCATTCCCCGGGAGGCCTCCACCTTGTGTTTGTGTGTGTGTGTGTGTGTGTGTGTGTGTGTAGACCAGAGAGCAACCTTAGGCATCATTCCCTGGGAGGCCTCCACCTTGTGTTTGTGTGTGTGTGTGTGTGTGTGTGTGTGTGTGTGTGTGTATGTGTAGACCAGAGAGCAGCCTTAGGCATCATTCCCTGGAAGGCCTCCACCTTGTGTGTGTGTGTGTGTGTGTATGTGTGTGTGTGTGTGTGTGTGTAGAGACCAGAGAGCAGCCTTAAGCATCATTCCCCGGGAGGCCTCCACCTTGTGTTTGAAGCAGGATCTCTCACTAGCATATGGGTCACCATTTAGTCTAGACTAGCTGGGGAGTGAGGCCTAGAGATAGATATATGCCTGTCTCTAATTCCCCCCAAGCTGGCACAGATGGTTTTCAACTGTGTTCTTGGCATTGAGCTAGGGTATCTGTGCTTCTGTGGAAAGCCCTCCACCAGCTGAGCTAGATCCCCAGCTCCTAGTCCAGTCTCTTCTGAAATCTTCACTCGGTTGAATTATTCTTATAACATTCATTTTGTTGTCATATTTCCTAGGTACTTTATTCTTTCAGATTTACACATTGTATTTTATGCCCATAAGTATTTTGCCTGTATGTATGTATGTATGTATGTATGTATGTATGTATGTATATGTGCCATGTGTGTGTTTGGTTCCTACTGAGGTCAGAAGAAGGCACCGGACCCTCTGCAATTGGAGTTATGGATGATTGTGATCCGCCATGCCCCCATCCTCTACAGGAGCAGTACTAACCTCTATGTGACAGTCTTTCTTAATGGAAATAGCTGTGTACCCAACCTATCACAGCCTAATGCATCACAAAAGAACGTTCCTGGGAACCTCAGTGAAGTTAAAGGCAGGGGTGTCTGTGTTTGGCCATGGGCCGACTACTAAAGGTATCAAAGAGAGTGTGATTATTGAGTGGAAGCCTTTCTGAGCCCTGAACCCACTGGCATCTTGCACTGGGCAATCTTTTGTTGAAAAGGCAGAGATGCTGTGTACATTGTGAGGACATTGGCCTCCGCCTCTTGGCCCCCATAGCACTAGACCTACCACTCCATCACTACAACTAAAAATGGCACGGGGCGTGACTAAGGCTAGAGGAATTAAACCTTCCCTGGGGCAAGTCGTCAGTTTCACCACCAAGGGCTGAGTTCAAGGAGAAGGGCTGAAGGGTTAACCCTCCGCGTGCTTGTGTGCACAGTGGTGGGGAAGGGCGTAGGATGTCTCTGTGTCTTAATCCTTCTGTTCTCAGACCCAGGAGCCTTCAGAGTAAGAACTTATCAGTGCCTTGTAACTGATCTCCATACGAGAGAAGAGGTACTGTGCTCAGAGCCCCCAAATTTCAGCTGGAGAATTTGGGAGACCCGGGCCCCACCCAAGGAATTAAAGAATTTCTGGAATGAGAGGAAAATTCAAGCAACTCCTACCAGCATGGTGTTTTTTTTTTTTTTTCTAGTTCTGAAAGTATAAATGAATTAAGTTGTTCTGTTTCAAAGTGTTGGAAAAAACAGTGTGTGAAGCCAAGCATAGCCACTGTAGCAGTGTTTAAAGTATGACTAGGGAGGAGAAGTGGTCCAAATGTCCAGTTTAGGAGACTAATTCAGTAAGAGGTGAGCTGTCACGCACATGTTAAAAGCATCATTGTTTGTTGTTATTTCTAATATTTCAGAAAGAGTCTGAGGTGTAAGTCTCAGCCTCATTCATGTCTCCAGTAACTTAGTTAAGCTCCTGAACTTCCTGTCACCTTGTTTGAGGAAGAACATCATGCATATGCCTGTCTCACAGGGTAGTCAGCCATATCAAATAAATTAATATATAAAGAGGGCCTAAGATGATGCAAAGTGTGGTTTATATTACATTTGTCCATTAATATCACTCCGAGCTAAAAGACACACACACAACTCAGTATAAAATGTGTTATCATCTCTCTGCTATAGAGAAATATTACTTGAAATATTATAGTATCCCTCTCAAAATAGATACAAAAGTGAGTTCCTGGAAACCTGTTGGCTGGGCTACAGGCTAAAGACTGGTAGCGGAGGTGATTATTATTTTGTTCCAGTATGCATATTGTGTTTTAGTTTTAAAACAATATGATAGTACTATTGTATAAAACATATTTCCTAAATCACTCTGAGCCAGATTTACTTGAGATATTTTTAAGAAATCGAACATGATAATAATTTTTGTTCCCCTTGGATGTGAGGAGCACCATGGTAGTGAGAAGGCCTGCAAAGACTCTGCTGCTAACACAGTGATGGGGCCTCTCTGTGGAGTCGGGCTACTGCCTACAGACGGGAAGGAGGTCCCAGGTATCTTAAAAAGAACGAGGCAAATGAAGCCAGCACCATTAAAAAGAAAAAAACAAAACCAAAATGATTCAGATTATTTGATATTTACAGCAGTTTAGTTTTAAAATAAACTTTTATTTTATTAGCATGCTGAACATCTTATTTAATAACTTCAATCCACTGACTATTTATGACTTGTAAAATTATTACACAAAAGATAATATACTTGTAGGGGATGGCGAGATGGCTCAGCAGGTAAGAACACTGACTGCTCTTCTAAAGGTCCTGAGTTCAGATTCCAGTAACCACATGGTGGCTCACAACCATCTGTAATGAGATCGGACGCCCTCTTCTGGTGTGTCTGAAGACAGCTACAGTGCATTATGTCGGAGAGGGGGGGGCGAGAGTGAGGGGGGGCGGAGCAAGCAGAGGACCTGAGTTCAATTCCCAGCAGCCACATGATGGCTCACAGCTATCTGTACAGCTACAGTGTACTCATACACATTAAAAATAAATAAATAAATAAATAAATAAATAAATAAATCTTTTTTTAAAAAGAGATATTTGTGTAATCTTAAGTATTTCTAGATAAAATTAACAACATATCAGTTCTTTAATTTAATAAATATTATTTTAAAATATTAAATAGGCCAAATTTGATCCATAAAATGTCTGTTACAATTAGACTATTTACCACGGTGACTCTGGCATGGTGCCTTTGTGGTGACCTCTGTTTCTTTATTTGTCACATACCTGCCAGCCTTGAGAAGGGACAGAAGTGAACAGCGGGACCCAGCAGTGCATCATGGTCAACTATCAGCTCTATCCCGCAGTAAACTCTCAGAAGCCATTTGTTTCCCCTACAAAGACTCGTCCAGCCTCACATGCAGTAGGGAAACAGGTTCCCAGAGAAGGGGGAAATCAGAGGTCTTTTACCCAGACACCATTGCCCGGGCTCCCAAACAACACTACCCACAGGAAATCGCCCGCTTTTCTTTTTTTAAAGTTAGCCAAACGAACGCAAAAGACCCACTCTGTTACCAGCATTTTGAAACTCAGTAACTGACAAAAGCGTTTTTCCGACATAAAACATGCCCCTCTAATTCTCCAGGAGAACAAATCACCATGCTGCTCTGCTCGCTCCAGAAGCCTCTCCTCGCTCCAGAAGCATGCCGGGCAAGCTGTCCAGTGTTCTGTGATGACCAAGCTGCAGTGGCTCAGTGTCAGCCGTGTGAGAAGCAGCCATGCTAAGTTCATCAAGTCGTGGTGGAGATGTCCAGCCAGAATGTAATTAGCACTGACAGGTACTGGAATTTTAAAAACCAAATCAGGAAAACCACATAAAACTACAGTGTAATGTAAAACATTCTTGAGAACTGGCACGGAAGTGGACTGCGCGACCCATGGGGTCCCTGTTCCAGCTCTAATTGCTATTATTCTCTGGGATATGATATCTTAATCAGAAACAATAGCTTGTTTAATTGACTAAGATTGGGGGAGGACTGCCACCTCTCAAAGACATCAGGACTGCACTCAAAGCAGATGAGCTCTGGGCTGAAATTAAGAGGACTCTTTAGACAATGTGGTCCAGTGCACTGTGGGATTGCTACGAAGCAGAGGGCTGGAGCCTTCCTTATTTGAAAGATTTAAGATCCTTGAGATGATGGTCCTCCCTCAGAGAGGGTGTTCAGGACATTCTCCCTCTCTCCCTCCCCCCCTCTCTCGTGTGCACAAGCATTCATACGTGTACGTGTGGTATATTCTCACACTTTGTGTGGATGAATACACCCTTGTATGCATATGTGGAGGCCTGAGAAAGAAAGTGGGTGCCTTCTTCCCTCACTCTCCGTACTCCTCTGAGACAGGGTCTCTCACTGAACCTGGACCTAGGCCGGAACGCAGCCAGCCCTGTAGACCCTCCTGTTTCTGCCCCAAACAGCACTGGTGTTACAGGTGCCTGCAACCATTCCCTTTTTATCTGGGTACTGGGAGCTCTGAATTCAGGTCTTCGTGCTTGTACAACAGGTACTGGACCATCTCCCCAGGTCCTGTATCATCTCTTACTAGTAGGATTAGATGATCTGTTTTGCAAACTAAAAAACGCTTGTTATTATAATTCATGCACACGGTGTCTTGGAGAAACTTCGGAAGGACATTAACATATATTATTTTTATGTCTGGGGTGATAAAATACCATAAAATAGACCTAGTCGCCCAGATAGAGATGGTCCGCTTTCCATAATTCACCAACACACAAAACAACAACAACAACAACAACAACAACAACAACAACACCCGTAGAAGGAATAAGAAGGATTCTCTCTCGCAAGCAATATTCCTAGGGGACCCTAATGTCCTCACACATCTGTTAGGGATATTCTGTGTAAACAAAATAGCATATCTGTTTTATGCTGGTTGAACATACCTTTCCCTAAGCTCAGCTGCAAAGTTGGAGTGTGTTTTAAGAGGTGAGCTCCTCAGACTGACTTCTGGGGGCCCTGCCGCCACCTGGGTAGTCCTGCAATCTGGGAGCGGGTTAGTAAATGTCTCTGAAGGGATCTTCCTAACGTCTCCTGCCCAGCCCTTCCTTCCATCGCAGCAGATCCCCGCCTGCCTGCCACACCCACGTACAATGGGACCTGAGGCCTCCTTTTCACCTCTTCCTGTGTGGCTGTGGTCAACACTCGTGGATGGACCGTCAGCATTCTTTCCACTCGGGTGTGTCAACATTGGGATGCATTGATTGGTTACTGAGGATGTCCGTTAGGATGGTGCCAGAGCCAAAGCACCCAGGCACCACTCTCCCTCTCCACGAAGCTTTGATAAGCCCAGGAGGCCCAAGTTGAGAGCTACAAGTGTTGCTTCCAAGCAGTAAGCAAAGGAGGAGTGGGTAAGATTAGTGTGGAGCTGAGGTCTCTGTGAGCTCCTTTTGAGAGAATCGAGACACCTCACCTACCCCAAGTACCACAAATATGCCAACCCCAAGACAAGGGCCACCCAGTGTCTACCACTGTAAATCCCAGCATCCAGCACCTACGTGATAGTGAAGTGTTGGGTCAGCCTTGCTTCCAGGAAGCCTAAGATGTAAGTTTTGAAGATGTGTCTTAATTTCTCAGGAGTTAAGCTGAAAGGTGGGAGGGGGAGTAGGGAAAGGAGGAATAAAAGGAAAATACAGAATTATGATACTGAGAGTAACCTACAGGCCAGTGAGCTCCTCCTCTTGTTCAGCCTGCTCTTAATGATCCTCAGAGCTCTCATATTTGATGACCTCCTTTTTCGACATGGAAAGAGTATGGAGATTACAAGTCCTTCACCCACATGGCTTTTTATGTGGTTGCTTGGAACTGAACGTGGGAACTGAGGCTTGCACGGCCACCACTTCTCTAACTGATCTCTCTCCCAGTCCTCTTCACCCTTTCTTTCCTTGCCTCTCGAGTGGGAGAACTTGTTTAAAAGGCTTCCTGGTGCTTCGGGGCCTGCCGTGCCTGGTGGATTCTGTACCCTTCTAACAACATTGTAGACAGCTTCATTGCACTTTTCAAAACTAGGCAATTTGCACAACCCAGGAGACCAGCCATACACTAAAAGCTAGATCCAGATGAGTTAGAATCAAAAACACTTGTTTTGTTTTGTTTTGTTTTGTTTTGTTTTGTTTTGTTTTGTTTGAGACCGGCTGTCCAGCCCAGGCTGGTCTAGAACACTCTATGTAGTCCAAGATGGCATTCTGTCTCAGCATCCTGAGAACTGAACTTACAGGCATGTACCACAGTGCCTGGTTCCCAAAATATATTTCATCCAACCATAGAGCTTCCAAGTCGCTCTGAAGCACAGCTATGGGCAGATGGTGTCACCTCAGACCCCTTTGAGAGTGGAAAAACATTTAAAACTAAATAAAAGATAGTGTCCTGGGACTCTGGGGAGGGAGACCAGTGTGCAGATCCAGGGTATTAGTGTTGCATCATTGCTGCCTGCCAGGGAAATCCCTGATGACACAAGGTGACTATGGGATACGACCATTTCCGATGGAGAAAATCCTTAGGAAACAGAGTCTATCCCCAAAGTTCGTTCTACATGAAAAGTGCAGGCTTACTGGATGTTGAAGGGTGGCAGGAGATTTACTGGCGCAGAAAGGAACCCGGGAGGATGATCGACCATCAAGTGTGGAACGCTGTGATCTGCAACAGGGTCAAGGGCATCATTAATTGCATAAGTCGAATTGTCTGCGAGTGTGGTTGGTATTGCTTTCCAAAGACATTATAGCCTCTATGGTGTGTGTGTGTGTGTGTGTGTGTGTGTGTGTGTGTGTGTGTGTGTGAGTGTATTGTGAATGCATGGCTGTGCAGGATGTGCATGCAGAGGACAGAGCAAGGCATTGGGTGTCTCCCTCTAATCACTCTCCTCTTTGTTGCCTTGAGACAGAGTCTCTCACTGACTTGTACAGTCACTGATTAGAGAACTCTCAGGATCAACCTTTCCAAGCCAGAACCCACACAGTACTGGGATGCCATGCATGCTCACCTATCTTTTGATACAGGTTCTGGAGATCCAAACTCAGGTCCTCTGCTTGCAGAGAAAGCAATACTGCAGTGAACCCTCTTCCAACTCTCCATGACATTTTCAAAATCCTAATAGTAATCGTCTTTCGTTATTCTTATTTGTGTGGTTAGAACTTATATGGTAAGACACCCACTGGGCATTTCTAAGTTTTCGTTTATTTTACTGTAAAGCTAGCAACACCACTAACATGGTAAAACCCATATTTCATGGACAATTTGTATATACCACGCCTATGCTAATTTTATTCATATGAATTTTCTCAATGTACATATCTTACTCAATTCTGTATGTATTATGACATTATAGGGTCATTGTTTTATCTCTTAGATGTGTGATCTTTCAATAGCTTCAACAAAATGCCTGAGACCAAATAAAATTGATACAGTGGGAAAGTTTATTTCAGTTCAAGCTCAGAAATCTCAGCCCATTGTCACTGTGTTCTGAAGGGCATCCACAGTGGGATAAAGCTGCTCATCTTGGGGTTTGCAAAGGAATGGATGGGAAGAGGCCGAAGTCCCAAATCTCTTCCAATGACTGTCAACATCCATTAGGTCCCACCTTTTAAGAATACAGTCACCTTGCAGCTGGGACCCAGTCTGCCAGTCAAGCCTTGTGCACATGATGCTGGGAAGGACGTTTCAGATTTCAACCATAGCACCATAAGAAAGTAGTGACCCAGTATAGTTGCTTACCTTGCACAATGGAGAACAATGAAAAAAGGATGGAGCAGAGGCATGATAGGTACAGCATGGGCCCAGCACTCTTAACTTAAATGCAGAAGTACAAAGCAACATACAAACTAGACACAGCCAGAGAAAATGACGAGGTCCAGCAGATGCCACAGTGATGCTGTGTGGCTCCAACTGCTCCATCCATTCCTCAAAGAACAGAGAGCTGGTGGAGCCATGTCCTCTGTGTTTTAGAAGTGGGAGCCTTGGATTGTATATGGCACCACTGGATTTAACAGGCAGATGGTGATACATGAATGCAACTGCAGCACTCACCACATTCAGCTTGTGGGCACCTTGGCTACGGTCTCTAGTCAAAGCCTTCACAGTAAGGACAAGAAAGTGGCTTGACTCATTTCACAGTTCCAAGACTTATCTGTCTGCCTTGGAGGCTTGGGAGCATTTGCAAAGCCCCTAAGTGACCCCAACCCAGTGAGAGCATCATCCTAAGTGAGCCACAGCATAGTGACCACATCATCTTGGACCTTCCTGACGTCTAAGTCCCTTACCGTAGGAAACACTAGTCTTAGCCAGGTTAGGACAGCTGGTCACTGGTCTCTACAGAAAACCAACTTCTGGCATGTGTAAAAGCTGCAGGTCAAATCACCCGGCCTTCAGCACGTGCCCTTTCCGGGGAATTTTGTCTCCTTTCCAGGTGCTAACGTGCTAAAGCTTGGGTGTCTCCACTTCAAAAGCTAGAGACTGCCTCTGGTGCCAGGATGTGAGACCCTTAAGGCAGCTCTCCCCCGCCCTCCACACCAACTAGTTTTCTAGAACTCTCTGAGAGAAGGAGAAGGCACCGACAAGCAAGCGGACATCCCCAGGAGATATCCTGGCTAGTATTTGTCAGCGAATCCTAATTCAAATCCAAATGGGAGCTGGCCATTATCTGGGACTCACACAGACCCAGGTACACAGCTAATGAGCAGGTTGCCAGCTCCATCTTTCTCAAGAGCCCTCGGAGACTTAGCCGCGCCATTTCATAAAATATGCAGATGGTAGTGCGGAGAGAAGAGCAAAGGCTTTGAAAATGATTCACACAGCCTAAAAATGATATTGAAAAGGGAGGAATTAAATATTCACAAAGTGAGAGAAATTAAGGCATATTAACTGTTAGAATGTGGAAATGAAATGACTAACGGGCACGCCGTTGATGAGTACAGCATGATTACAGATCTGTCAAAAGTTGCCAATTCTGACTCTGTGGGATGCGGAGGTGCCAGTCGTCTGGTAAGGGCAAAAAAATTAGGTATGGGACAAGCCGCATGGTAGTGACAGATCAGAGTCAAAGGGAGGAAGACAGTAGTGATTAACACCGGGCTCTGTTCTGCGGGGAGCTTGAACTCCGAAATCACAAAATGAATGCTAATTACCAGTACAGAACAGACTCCAAGTTGACTGGACCCTCGAAGCGGAATGTGGCTATTAAGTCCGTAATGAGGAAGGCCAAAGAAAGCCTAAAGGCTGGAGAGGCTAAATCCGGTGAGGTCATCGCAATTCTCTGTATTCAGAAGCAGGGGGAATGGAAAGCCAAATTGTGGCCCATCCAAACTGGAATTAGCAGTAATTATTATATAATATGTAGTGATGGGATTTAAATGGCTTACACATTTTCTCTGCTGAGATCATTTAGACGTGATTCATACAAATGATTAAATTAATAGATCTTCCTTTTCTCAGACTGCCAGGCAGCTTAAACTAGATTTTTCAACAGAGATGGATCCTAGCAAAACCACATGAATAGAGAGATTTGGGGAGGTTTTCGGAGAACATGGAGCTTTCAGAATAACAGATTCACCGAGATGAAGGCGCGGCTCCCAGCCTTTGTCTTCTGTTGATTGCTCTATTTTCTTATCTTTAAATGTGGGGTATTCTAAAAAGGGGCTTTAAATCATAGATCAACAAATGTCCTCCAAATAGACATCAAAGCAGAACAAGAGGAAGAGGAGGACCAGGAGGAGGAGGAGGAAGAAAAGAAGGAGGAGGGGGAAGACTAGCAGGAGGAGGAGGAAGAAGAGGAGGAAAAACCAATATGCATAGAAATATGCTCTACATCATAACAGAGAGGAATTGTTGAGAAGTTTAAATTTTAGCAGCAGTGAAAAAAAATCACTTTAAAGCCGATGGAGTTTGCAGACAAGTGTGGTGCGTTTCCGAACAGAAATGAAGAGCAAAGAAGGAAGTCTCTGAGCCCAGACAGAGGCCAGCGCCATCCCTGTAGCTCTCCCCTCTCGCTCTGTCTGCAGAAGCCCATCATGGCAGCTGGGTGTGAGGATGTTGTTTGTTTCCTTCCTCCGTGGGAAGGAGGAGTCACTTCGCAGAGACAGGAAGAACTGCCTGAGGTGCAGCCCGGGCTCCCAGTGGAGACGGCTAGTCTCAGCTACACGGTGGGAAGAAGTCCACCGGCACAAGACTCGGGCATGGAACAATTAACTCCACCTTGGTAGCGCCTTGGCGTCTTGGAATGAAAATATTAATCACTCACAGCTGTGACTGCCTCCAAATCTCCTATTTTATGGCTTTGACACATCCGTGAATAATGCCCCTTAGGAGCATGAGCAGCACATATGAGTGTTTTTACAGTAAGGTGGCTTCTCTAGAAGACGTTGTAAAGTTGATGGGAAAAGTGTTTCCCTGGAGCACACGGACAAAGCACCTCACCCTACGTTTGGACTGCACGCAATTGAGCCCCTACTATCTGACAGAATGTCCATATGCTTTTTGCTCATCTTACACCCACTCAGTGGTAGGCTCCCTATATAGAATGCAAAACTACAGAGTTTTGAGAGGAACGTGAAGCTCCTCCCACAGCAGAGATTCAGGGAGCGTTCTGACTGCCACCAGGGCTCTGGCTACCACGGTGCCCTCTCTCTGGTTGGTCTCAGAGGACAGCGTGCAGTTGATTCTTTAGAGACACCACTCCACCTCTCCTCTCCGCTTTCTCGTCTCCGTCAGTCTTCCTTGCACCCTTCCTACCCTTGACTTGAGCATTCAGCTCAAGTTCATGCTCTTGCCAATCCATTCTCCATGCTGAACTGGGACTGGGGGTCTCCCAAAGGACAGTTTAGCTAAGAGATTCCTCAGCTTAAAATCTTCACATTTTCCTGCAGTGTACTTAGAATACAGATGGAGACTGCATTCTTCACACATCCTGCATGATCCCCAACATCATATGTCCTTGATACTATGCCTCATCTCCCTACCTAGACATTTTGTGTGAGACTTCTCCATCACTGTGGCAAATGCCTGAGAACAAAAGAAGGAGAGACATATATTGACTCACAATTTCTGGGGAATCACTCCATGTGGTGGGAAAGATATGCAGGAGGAAGAACAAAACACATCGTGGAGGAGAGAGAGAGAGAGAGAGAGAGAGAGAGAGAGAGAGAGAGAGAGAGAGAGAGAGAGAGAGAGGTCTCATTGACTGTACCCCTTCACCCTTCTATTCCATCTCGGTCTGGAGCCTAGGGGATGATGCTACCCATCCCCAAGGTTGGTGCCTCTCTGGAATTATTCTCAGATTATAATGAAGTGCACTTAAAAGTGTACTTCATATATCTCCCAATGTTTCCCAGTTCAGTCAAACTGGCATTGAAGACTAAGCTGCACAATCCTTCACTAACTCATCAGAGAGGGAGGCTGTGACCTACAAGGTCATTCACCTGTGACCTACAAGGTCATTCACCTAAGCCGTCTTATGCTTTTCACCATGCTAAGATGTCTACACCCCCAACAAAACTTTACCCACAATGCCACTCCCAACCCCACACACTAGAAACTTCTTTCTCTTCTTTTAACTTTTATTTTTGGTATTGTAAAATCCAGAGGTCAGAGAGGACCAGAGTAAAGCAGTTATCTTCTGGCCATAAAGGACTATGTCATTCATGAGCTCATAGCAGTTGTTTGCCTACACAAATCCAAGCTGCTCAACACATTCACATGGAGGAGGGGGTGGATTTATTAGCCCCCACCCATAAGTAAGGAGAAAGAGACAGGTGATGACTTATGGGAGAAAGAGAGTCAGTTTTATTTAAGAATCTATCTCCTGAGAGGCCAACCATGCTTCAGTGCATGAACCCACACTCAGACATATATATACAGACAGCACAAATCGGAGTCAATGGCTCTTTTTTTAAAAGAAAATGGACAGGAGAAGGCACAGAGGTGGAGGAGAGGGTCTTTGGGAGGAGTTGGTGAAGAGATCAGGTGAATATGACTAAAACACATTGTAGGAAATTCTCAAAGAATGAATTCTTTTTATTATTATTTTTATTTAATAAATAAATTTTTATTATTTCCAGTCCCATCCCTAAGCTCTTCATCCTATCCCCCATCTTTAAGAGGGTGTCCCCCTACCCTCCCACCCACCTCTACTTCACCCCACGAGCATCCCTCTTCCCTGGGGAATCAAGTTTCCACAGGGCCAACTGAGGCCATATAACACAGTCCTCTGCTACACATGCACCAAGGTGGGGGGCATGAACCAGCCCGTGTATGTTCCTTGATTTTTGATTAGTATCTGGGAGTTCTGAGGGGTCCAGGTTAGTTAACACTGTTGTTTTTCCCATTAAAAGTTAAACACACCACTCTCTAGTCTACTTAGAATTTTGTGTTTCTATGACATTATATATCTGCAGCAATTGCCACAGTTCTTAGTCAGTTATTGCTTGTGGGGTTGTATCTATCACAGTGTCTGACCTTCTCAATAGAGTTCATTTCTCAGGATGGCAGAGCCCAACTTCTCAAGGCCAAACACATGGAACATACTCAACAGGTATGTGTCGAAAGGAGGCTGTCTGAAACATCCACCTTGGCCAGAATTCTTCCTCATGAGCTGCCTTCCTCTATCATCTCACTCAACAACGAACAGTCTCTCCTGCTGACGTGCATATGCATTGGCAACAACCGACCATGATTACATCATGAGCCACCCAGAGGGAGGGCTGAGTGTACATCCTTTGAGAATCACCTAACAGGGATCTCACTGACTCCCCCAGGCACAGGCAGCCTGCCCTCTGCCTCTAGCTCCCTGGGCCCTAGTCCGTGGTCCCTTAGGTCTTTCTAAGCGAGTATTAATTGCCTGTGTGTATGGCTGGCTCCTTCCTTGAGCTCCCCAGGGCGAGGACTTAGCTGGCTGGTATTCACATCCCTTCGTCATCCAGCACAGATCCTGACTACCCTGGATACTTAGTAAATGGCTGTTGATAAACAATTCCATTCAGTAGTAACTTAGTAATTGAATATCGAGAGGAATCAGTAAGTTAGTGAGTGAATAGTAAAATCAGGGAAAGTAAATATAAAAACAGCTGTTTCCATACCATTTCTTAAACTATGGTGCCCATGCCACTGTTAAGACTTAAGGTGACTTTAAGAAATACAGAAACTAGAATCGTTTTACTTATTAATTTATTGTTTACATGCTAGCTTGCTTTGAAGGTAGGCCCACTTAAGCAGCTCAGCCTTTTCTTGCTAAAATGTGGACTTGGATTCTGAACCCTCTTGCTTCGGCCTACCTGGTGTGACATTATAGGAATGTGCCACCAGACCCAGCATCAACAAATTTAAAAAGTTATTCACAGAGCAATAGATGTTAGGAAAAATTCATTTGCATAATAAACCTTTTATACTATTCATAGGACAGATTAAGGCACTTTATGTTCAATAAAACAATGAGTGTGATTAGAAGTGGGATTACAGAAGACATTTAGATATGGTAAAAACTCAGGAAACATTAAAATTCACATGAGTGAATTTGAAGACTGTAGGCTTAAAATGAATAAGGGATACCCTTTCCCTAAGACTTCATGAACATTTACTATGCTCTAGTTAAACATTGCCCCATGCTAAACTGAAGAACACAACAAGTAAAAAGTCATCTCATTTTATAGCTTAGGAAGCTAAAACATTCTCAAGGGAAATCATTTCCTAATGACGTAGATCCATCCGCTGAGCATGAACCAGGATGTAAACCTGAGAAAAGCCATTGGTCTCAACCACAGCTCTCCTCTACAGCAGAGGAGCCCATGGGAGACAAGAAAGGCATAAGGCAACCTTCTGGAAGGTTCTTGAAAATGTCCCTAGCCCTTTGATTCACTTCTTGAGTTTCTTCAGCAAAGGTGTCCATTGGACGGAGACTTCTTTCTATGTGTTGCCTATGGTTCATGAACAGGGGAAATGTTTCCACTGTCCTCCACTGTGACGAGGGTGGGCGCTCCCATCTCTGTTTCCCTCCAGGACCAGTGAGTGAACCCAGTTGCTCCTAGGTGACCCAACCCACCATGCACTACTTAGGGTACCCATGCAAGACCGTCCCATGTAAGAGGCACCATACAGAGTCCGCACACGTGCACCTAGAATACTCAGATGAGCAGGGGCCTCCACCATTAAGTTAACCCTTGTCATTATAAAAATTATTTTAAGACAGAATACCATTATGCTCAGGATGGCTTTGAACCAGGGCCAGCCTTGAAGCCTTCCTCTACACTTGCACATGCACATGTGGTTATATACCCACACACATTTGAATACCTATACACATGCATATACCCCCACGCTTCCCCACATAAAGTCTGTGGAATGTTCTTTGATGGCAGAAACAAAGGTATTATGCTCAACCTGGCTCAGGATGCTGACTAGGCCAGTGCCTGGAAGCTGGTTCTGCTCTTAGCATAGCCATGAAGACCAAGGCCATACATAACAGAGCTTTGTAGAGGCTAAAGAAGCAGAAAGATGTCCCTTTAGCCTTTAAAACACGCAGAGTGGAACAGAATGAGGAAGGAACAGACATGGAGAACTTGCAAGCTATTAACAAGTACTTCTCCTCCATTCTCTTCCACTTCATCTTCCTGAGACCCTACACATGTGACCCTGTGATGCTCTCCTGCAGGATTCACACAGGGTGTGTGGTCCGCACTATTTTCCCGCCGGCAGGAACACACGGACACACACAGGATCCTTCTGCAGCAAACCTTTATTACCATGTGGCGAGGAGAGGGCGAGCCCTGGAAAATGCACTGCTTATATACACCCTGGAGCGGCGTGTTCACCTCTGATTGGCTGTTTGCTCATTACCTCATGAGACACCTCGGGATAGGCTGTGACTTGGTGCACTCTGGCCCTAGCACATGCGCAGATGGGCTGAGACTTGGCGCGCTCTGGCCCTAGGCACATGCGCAGACTACTTGTTACAGGGAGAAGACACCGGATGCCAGCGCATCCAGTTTCCAGCCTCCCTACTGAGACACTGCACAAAGCTGGTTCACAGTTCTGTCATGCAAACACAGATGTGATACTTCATCTTCCAAATCTCCCTTCTCCAGCCACTCTGATGGCATAGTCACCCACCTTCTAAAAAAAAAAAAAAAAAAACTCTTTCCATTTGTGTGTGTGTGTGTGTGTGTGTGTGTGTGTGTGTGTGTGTGTACATGGGCTTGAGTATAACTATGGGCCATAGTGCGTATGTGGACATCAGAGGACAACCCCTAGAATGTTTTTTCTCCTTCCACCATGTATGGTCTGAGGATGATCTCACGTCATCAGGATTGAGAACACGTACCTTTACCCTGCTGAGCCATTTGCCAGTCCTTCCCTATTGCTTCCAGGTTAGAAAACAAGCCAACATGGATGATGCCCTCCATGTCTCCAGGCTCCAGGCTACCATTCGTGTCTCCTTCATCTTATACTCTTTACATTTGGAGTCACCCTCTCAGGAAAGGACTTGAAGTATGGACATAAAGTTTGCTAAGAAAGTGAATATTCAGAATGAGGAATTAAGTCAAGACAAATCATTAGTTAAAAAAAAAAAAACTAACAAACTACAAACATCAGAAAATCCAGAAAAATAACTTCATATTTTATTAACTGTCTGACACCTCTGAAATATTTTTGTTTCATACTCTTTGATCACCTCCTTATGATAGGAATTTATTTTTAAAAATACTTTCTTTAGAAAGATAGAGAAAATAATTTAGTCTTTCTCCTACTGTGATTGATCAAAACTTTTAAAACTATTGACAATTTACAAATACTCATATGATGTCTAAAATGCACTATTGATTACAGTGTTTTCAGATATATTTCAGAATATTTGTCAGATTTGGGGAACACTCTATCAAGCTTCATGCTTGGGCTATAGGATTTGGAGGTGACTTCAAGCTCTCTCACATGGTGATTGACCTTAGCCAATCTTAGAATTAAGGCTCCCAGTTACACACTTGCCACTAACACGCTGAAAGATGTCTTGTGAGTTTTATGTTACCTTCATGTATCTTATTACAAAATTCAATGACAGATCAGCAAAATATTCAAACAGCAGAATTATGACTCTTCAGATACACGGTATATTTACAATGTATATGAGGCATTAACAAGGACACTGTTGGTGTCAACAGGCCAGACCTCCTGGAGCTTCCAGGGATTGGACCACCAACCAAAGAATACACATGGAGCGACCCATGGAACTGGCCACATATGTGGCAGAGGGATGGCCTTGTTGGACATCAGTGGGAGGACAGACCCTTGGGCCTGAGGGTGTTCGATGCCCCAATGTAGGGGAATGCCAGGGCAGGAAGACAGGAGTGGGTCAATGGGAGGGGGGAACACCCTCATAGAGGCAGGAGGATGGGATAGGGGGTTTCTAAGGGGAAACCTGGAAAAGGGAAAATATTTGAAATGCAAATTAAGAAAATATCCAATCTAATTAAATAAATAAGAAAAAAAAACCAGTTGAGTGTTGAATGCACAATTTTCCCCAGTGATTAGGAGAATCAAGCCTTCCTTTTCTTCCCAGGGCCAGGTAAACTTCCAGTACCTCACAGGCCCCACTATAGCTCTTTTCTGATGGCTATCGGGCATCTCTGGTCTTATTCATTTTGTGTGCTGACATCCACCCCGAGCTTGCCCACCATAGCAATACTTCATCTACACAGCAGGAGTAGCCTCTTCCCAGACATCACTCCTAGACTGGGATGGTAACAGGACCTTAACCATAAGTGCCAATGACAGAGGACCACATCAATTCATCATATTAACTCCCGCCTACCCTGACCCTCGACTCACCTTTCCGTAAACCGGATTTCAAAATGCCAGGAGTCCTTCAAACAGCACCTAATTCCAAAGGAAGGGTGAAGGGTGATGGAGGGGGAGTGGGAGAACTCGGAGACCACATCTTAACCAATCGGACTTAAACTACTTCACG
>JADRCD010223910.1:37500-44590 GCA_019843815.1 Montemys delectorum | reverse complement strand
TGTGTGTGTGTGTGTGTGCCATGGATGTGTGAGGTCAGAAGACAACTTTGTGGAGTCAGTTCTCTTTTCTTTTTCACCCTGGGGGTTCCGGGGATTGGATTCACACCATCAGGTTTGGGAAGCAAGTACTTAGCCTGTGGAGCCATGCCTCTAGCTCTAACATGTATTATTAAGTATGAAACATGATTTAAAACATCATACGGATGAGGTCACAACATTCTTCAGCCTAGAAAAAACATGAGAGATCAGATCAAAGTCACTTGAGTCACTCTGAGCCAGCACAGCCGGTCCGTGTGGACTCCCTGACACCAAAGGTCACTCACTAAAGGCTCCGGGAGCAAGCTCTTCCCTGCTTACTGCCATCCTTACCCAGGACTAATAACGTAGGTGACAGTTACCCAACCAATGCCTTGTACTGCTCTTAGTGCCCCATGTCACTATAGTAACTGGCTTCTCTAACATCTTTCATGTTCTTTTTTGTTGTTCAATAACAGGACCTTGTACATGCTAGGCTAGCACTCTATCTGAGATACATACTCCATCCTTGTTATCCCTGTAAGAAGAATTCAGATGAGACGAGCAGATCCCAGGGCAAAAGATAGGAGAGTTTATAACAAAGCCATGTGGACCAACATTCTCCACGGGCATTTGTGTGTTTTCTAAGGGGCATCTCGAATGAGTGGCCTCTGCTGGAGAGCTTTGTTCTGTTCACATGATTGACTGTTGACTCTGATTAAGCTTTAAGGAGGGAGCAATGGTATGACTTTGATCTTTATCAATCAGAAAAATCTGCTAGGTAGTAATCTCATAAGAGTTGTGACTCCTGGAGTCAGGTTTAAAAAGTTATCCATTAATAACCTTCTGGAAAGTCCAGGGTGTCATGTTTTCCTCCAGGGCCACAGACTTGACTCAGTCCCTGTCTTTTAAACCAGTTACTAAACCCTGTTCCTCCTGTCCTTTGTTTTTATAGATTGCTGACTGTGAGGGAGGGGCCCAGCCCTAATGTTTTCCAAGGGTAATGTCAAACCAGTTGCCTGATAAGGGACTCCAAAAGGGTCTTTCTGTACTTCCCTGGTGGCTCTCTTCAGCTTGACTGGGGTATTGATAGGATCCCTTATGCTCTCTTTCCACTCAGAGCCCATTCAAACATTAAGACTGAATCCCCTCAGGATCTCAGGTCTCCCAGGTATTTGTCTGAGACTGTGTTTTAAAGAACTGTTTTATGACCTTCTCTGTGAGAATTAGGTCTAGTCTAAGTGTCTGTGTATAGGATAAGGACTGCCTCCTACTGAGTCTTGGACAAGCTCAGGGTTGGTTTTCAGTAAAGTCCTAGGATTGAATCAGTATAAGCACTTTATAAATTACAATTGCTTTTTTAGTGTGTGTGTGTGTGTGTGTGTGTGTGTGTGTGTGTGAGAGAGAGAGAGAGAGAGAGAGAGAGAGAGAGAGAGAGAGAGAGAGAGGCAAAGAGAGGCGAAGAGAGAGGCAGAGAAACAGACAGAGAGAGGCTGGGTATAGTGGTGCACGCCTTTAATCCTAGCACTTGGGAGGCAGAGGCAGGAGGACCTCTGTTAGTCTATGATCAATCTGGTCTGCATAGTGAATTCCAGATCACCAGGGCTATATAATAAAGGCCTGTCTCAAAAAAGAAAGAAAGGAAGAAAGAAAGAAAGAATGAATGAATTAAAGAGAGCGAGAAAGAAAGAGAGAGAGAGAGAGAAAGAGAGAGAGAAAGAAAGAAAGAAAGAAAGAAAGAAAGAAAGAAAGAAAGAAAGGAAGGAAGGAAGGAAGAAAGAAAGAGAAAGAAAGAAAGGTTGATCTAGGCGGAGTGGGTGGCATATGTTTACAATCTCAGTACTTGGGAAACAGAGGCAGAAGGATCACTGTAAGGCTGCAACTAGGATGACACGCACAGAAAGTTACAGACCAGCCACGGTTACCTAGAGAGACCCTGTCTAAAAACTAAAGAAAAATCCCCAACATCCAAACCAAAAAAAAAAAAAAAAAAAAAAAAAAAATCAAATCCTTAGGGGCTGGAGAGATGGCTCAGAGTTTTGAAGCATTTGTTGCTCTTACCAAGACCCAGGTTCGAATCCCAACACCCACATGGTGGCTCACAACCACCTGTAACTCCACTTTCAGGGGCTCTGACATTCTCTTCTGGCCTCCGTGGCACCATACATATACATACATACATGCAGGCAAAGACACTCATCTACACAAATAAAATAAACATGCCTTTTTTAAAAAAAAGAAGAAGAAAAAAAGAAAAACTTTCTCTTTGTATCTTTCCAAACCAAGCAACTAAAACCATGAGAATAAATCTCTGAAGAGAATACACAGTTTTTCTAGACCAAAATGGTGATCGAGAGTCTCAGTGAAAGTATTGGGACTTTGGTCTGTGATGTGCAGAGTTACATGGGTTCTCCCATGAGAATTTGTCCTTTAGGGAACTTTCAGCTCACCGGGAAGATGCACATCCAGACCTGGAAGTTGGATTTCCAAGGCATGTAGAAGACGCTCTGAGGCGGGGAGACCTAGACGAGCGAGCCTCACACGCTGTACACTGAGCTTGGGACCTCTTGAAGGAGTGTGACTGACAAGAGCCACCACCGTAGCCTTTCTCTTAGGGATCCTCCTCCCTGAAAACTCCAACTGGCTCTACGGGCAACACCTATGTGCTCAAGGGAGGGAGGTGGCGTGAGGCTAAGAGTGGCCACCTCAGGGTTCCTTACGTTTTATTTTTTTCCAAATACTTTAAATTCGAATACTTTCAAAGCACATCACATACAGTCAATTTCTTACTCAGGCATACTAGGCATATTTCTCATGCACCCATAGCTGTGGTCTACATCTTAGTCAATTAAAACATTTCTGCTTTGCCAGAGAACAGAATGTGATGACACATTTCCTAAACCTTAGGCGTTTGGGTCCCATGTAGACAACCCCATCTGCTCAAAACTTTTTTTTTTTTTTAAGATTTACTTTATTTATTTTATGTGTGTGAGTACACTGTAGCTGTACAGATGGCCGTGAGCCATCTTGTGTGTGGCTGCTGGGAATTGAACTCAGGACCTCTGCCAGTTCCGCTCGCTCCAGCCTGCAATTCACTGTAGCTGTCTCCAGACCCACCAGAAGAGGGCGTCAGATCTCATTACGGGTGATTGTGAGCCACCATGTGGTTGCTGGGATCCAAACTTAGGACCTTCGGAGGAAGAGCGGTCAGTGATCTTACCCGTTGAGCCATCTTGCCAGCCCCTGCTCAAAACTTTTAAGCCCATAATTGGCCCTCATTGCTTGCTTTCTTTTGAAATCTAACATCCAGTGGTGACGCTTAGACCATTTGAGTTGTTTTGCTATTTTTTTATTTTTGTTTTTGATTTTTGTTTTTTGTTTTATTTTGTTTTTTTGAGACAGGGTTTCTCTGTGTAACCCCTGGCTGTTCTGGAACTCACTATGAAGACCAAGCTGGCTTTGAACTCACAGAGATCCCCCTGCCTCTGTCTCCTAAGTGTTAGAAGTAAAGCTGTGCACCACCATCTTGCAGCTTTTACTTTCTTTTTAAAATATTGTTTACATGTGTTTAGTGTTGGGAAGCACGTGTAAACATGTACTGGGATCTGAACTCCAGTCTTCATAACAGAGTAGCAGATAGACTTCACCCTGAGCTGACACTCTAGTCCCTACTCCATTTTATCCTCTCCCCCTTCCCCCCCTTCCTCCCCCTCTCTCTCCTCCTCTCTCCTTCCCTCTCTCTCTCTCTTTCTCCTTCTCCCTTTCCTTCTCCTTCTATCTCCCCCTTCCTCTCCCCTCCCTCCCTCTCCCCCTCTTCCCCTTTCCCTCCCCCCCACCTCCTGCCAGCTTCTGTCTCTGTCTCTTTCTCCTGAGACTAGCTTTCTCACAGCCCAGGCTGACCTGGAACTCAGTAAGTAGCTGAAGTTGACTGTGAATTTTGGATCTGCCTGTACCCACGTCCCAAGTGCTATAATTAATTACAGGCCTTTGTCATGGATGCCCAGTGGCTCTTGACTTTCACATTTACTTTCATGCTTTGTGTTTTTCATTTATTATTTTCAAAAAATATTGATTATTTTCAAAACTATGTCTCATTAGTGGTGTGTATGTGTGTGTCTATGTGTTTCAAACAAACAAAAAATAAAGTGGAAGATTTATCTTCAGTGGTATTTAGAAGCTTCTAAATGCAGCACAACTCTTTAAAACAACAAAAAAGAATTAGAATTGTTTCTGAACTGAGGATCTTCTAAGGCTACAATTAGCTGCCAAGGGGGCTCTTTTAGGGGCAAACTCATAAGTACTCATAGGAGTAAGAACTCCTGCCTCTTTAGATGACTGATCATGCCCTGTCAAAGTCCCCACCACCAACAGAGAGAATTCTGTGACACTTTGAAGGAACCAGCCCAAACCCTGAGCCACTCTGACTCATTCTGCTTAGGTGACCTATGGTGGAAACATCGCTCATTGCAACATGAACACTCCACTCAGAGGCTTGTCTTCATTGTTGTTTTGAATATGTGGTCCACCCACTGGAACTGAGCATGCTCAGGGGTATGCCCCCTCTCCCTTAGAAGAAATGTTTTCAGTATGTGAATGTATATATTTCCCCTTGTAAAGCTCCTTGTTTCCTTTGTCTCACAGGACTCTGCATGGAGAGTGGCCTCAGTGTTCTCTGCCCTCACTGCACGCCACTAGCCTTTCTCCACTCTTTATTTCCCTCTGGAACACAATAGCTTTGCATCCAATAGGAGGAGGTGAAGGAAGGGAATTGGTTGCATCGTTTTTATACCTTCCCCTGCCTCGCCCATGTTGCTTCATAGTTCAGTGCCAGGATCAGTACTTTAATCCCCGTGACAAAGGTTTGATTCCTGGACCTGGAGCCGTGACAAGTTGATAACCCAGATGGAATACTGTGGCTTCCCCTCTTTACCTTCCTTTTCAACAACAACAACAACAACAACAACAACAACAACAACAAAAATGTAGTCCTATGACTAAATAAATAAATGTATGTGTATGTACTAGGGGAAGATTGAGTATGACTGTAATTGTGCCTGTAATCGAACACTGGGAGGCCAAGGCAGCCAGCTGTGACTATATTGCAAGGCACTGTCTCAAAGCCCAAAACAAACATAGAAACAAACAAACAAAGTCTCAGAAAGCAATCTCCTTAGTCTCCCACAGACAACAGGAATCTTAGAGTTTACAAGAGGCCTTTCTCCGTATTAAACCTCAGAAGTCAGAATGTGTGCCAGTGAAGAACAAACCCAGGCTGTGAAAGGTCAAGGCTGGAGCCTCTGTTCCTCCTCCAGCTTGCAGGTGCCCACACGTTGCAGATGCCTACGTGTCGCAGATGCCCTCTATTCCCCCAAGCTCCCATCCCCCGCAACCCATCCCCACATCCCCTTAACTAGAAGCAGGATGAAAGCTTAGCATCTTTGCTTCCATTTTGCACGTGTCCTCTGCTCTGAGTTGGTCTTTCCAGGCAACATCTAGGATTCCAGCACAGACGTATAAGCAAGTTGAGATAAGGGCCCAACTACCCTGAAGGCAAAAGCAATTTTCTTATTAACAATACCTCTGCCTGACCAGTCCTGAGATAATAATCATCCAGAAGACAGCAGGACAGTTACCCCATGGGTCTTGTTCTTCCCCCTTCTGACCTTTCCCAGTATAATCTAGAATCTGTGCAGTACCCTAGAAGACATTACTAAGGACACTTGGTTCCCTTAGAACAATATTAATGCCTTGCTTTTGTCTCTCAACACTGCTAGTTCTGATTTCTGAGATGAGCCGCTGTACCCTGTTTGTTAGGAGTCCATGAAATCAGGCTGGGTAAGGTCTAGGACTAGCACTGATTGCACCTTACAAATCCCAACCCATAATGTTCTGTGCAGTTCCCACCTCCCCCCAGTTCGTTCCATCTACACTGATGTATTTTCTCAATGGAAATCTTTTATAAGCTCCTAATACACATCTTTTTTTTTTCTCAAAAATAAGAATTGTTTTTGAACTGAAGCAAGATGAGCAATTATGGCAATCAAAACAGTCAAAGCAGTGCGATGTAGACTTTTTGGTGTATTTAGGGACTTCAAAATTCACGTTTACAATATTCCTGTCTACTATGGCCAAAAGGCTCTGAAGAGGCATTCCCAAGTACTCCCTCTGGTCAAATGGGCATAGAAGATGTTCTTTGTTTTGTTTTTTTAAAGGGGTTTGTCCTAACATCTACAGTCTAAAAAGAAGTTTAACGGTGTTTAGAAGGTGTTTAAGTGTTTAGAAGGACTAGGTCTATCATCCAAATCACTCTTCAAAGCATGACTTTGTTGTTGTTGTTGTTATGTTCTTGAGACGGAATTTCATTGGTTAGCCCTGCCTGCCCTGGAACTCTCTCTGTAGCCTAGGCGAGCCTCGAACTCACAGCAACCCTTCCACCTCTGCCTCCTAAGTGCTGGGACCTCCCAAGGTGTAGCGCCACCACCACCCAGAGGCTTTCGGACATTTTAGCTCACTATTTTAAAACTCTTGGTGGACTTTTGACTGGTACCCTCTGTCCGGCACCACACAGGTGGTACAGACTGATAACTGGCTTATTCCTAGGAGCAGAAGAAGTGCCACCCTACACATTTATGGTGGTGAACTGAGATTGTAGGAGCACACAACTGCATTAAAATCATGTCAAATAACCCCTCCCCCCAAGAACTTACTGGACACATCAGACTAGGGGAAGGGTACAGCTCTCTCACCTGGATCCCATAGAGAAGAAAATGCTTTACAGTGTGATGACGATGGCTCTTCCTACTTGTCGTCTGAGTGTGGCAAGGGACCCATAGGCAAAAGTGATTTTTCTGACTGTCCAGGAGTTTCAGTTTGGTTTGGTCTCTGCTGTTGACAAGGCCTATTTGGACTGAAGTTGGCCTGTCCAGTATGTTAGGACACGCCATCCATTAGCCCACCTGAACAAGGTCCTGACCTCAGTTCCTACAACTCGACTCTACGTTAGTGTCTCCAGCTGACTTCTCACTCTGCCACGTATATTTAACCCTTGATAGCCAATCTGTAATAAGTGTGTTGA
>JADRCD010223910.1:0-35000 GCA_019843815.1 Montemys delectorum | reverse complement strand
GTTGTTGTTGTTGTTTGGTTGTGGCAGGGTCCCATGGAGCTTAGTCATTAGATAAGGACTTCATTAAGAAGACAGGGAAAATAACTTTGGGGATGTGCCTCATTGCACCAGAGGAAAACCAACAGCTGTTAACTTTTTCTACCAGGGCAGCGGTGGTGCACACCTTTAATCCCAGCACTTGGGAAGCAGAAGCAGAGGCAGGCAGATTTCTGAGTTCAAGCCCAGCCTGGTCTACAGAGTGAGTTCCAGGACAGCCAGGGCTACACAGAGAAACCCTGTCTCAAAAAAAAAAAAAAAAAACCAAAAAAAAAAACCAAAAACAAAAACAAAAACAAAAACAAACCAGAACAAACACTCTCTTCTAGCAACACTCCGCACTTGGAGGAATAAGCTTGGTGACCCATCCCAGTGTCTCCCATATCAAGGAAACCCAGTAGGCTTCAAGCCCTGTGAGAAGGTCAGGAGAGGGACTGAGGAAGACCATGAGCTCTAGTTTGAATATACTGAGGTGGAAGTGTTTGAGGAGCATCAGTAGGTAGCTGAACCGATCGATCTGAAGCTCTAAGGCAGCAGTTATCAACCTTCCCAATGCTGGGACCCCTTACTACCGTTCTTCATGCTGTGATGACCCCCAACCATAAAATTATTTTTGTTGCTTCTTCGTAAGTGTAATTTTGCTACTGTTGTGGATCATAACGTAAGTATCCCATATGCAGGATATCTGAAATGGGACCCTGTGGAAAGCTCATTTGACCCCACCAAACGGGTCTCGACTCTGAGGTTGAGAACTGTTGTGGCTCTAGGGAGGAGTCAGGGACAGAAATGTACATCTAGCAAACAAAACAAACAAAACACCACAATGGTGCAATGGCAGCCAGAAGAATCAATGGGAATTGGAATCAAGAGAAGACGACGTTTGAGGTGACCCGCAGGGAGCTCCTCTAGAGGGACAGATGATAGGTAGGCAACAAGCAAGAACCTGCAAGCTCAAGAATTTCCAGCCGGGCCAGAGCTTGGTCCGGGTGGGTGAAGATGTTGGTCACCGCCCAAGATGATGAACTCCAGGGACTGAGGCAAGGCCCGGTGAGAAGAATGACTGCAGGTGAGAAGCAGGACGGCCCCAGGAATGGGAATGTTCACTAAGGGATGGACGGCTCCTGTCTCCTGCCTTCTTCGCAACCCGTTTCTTAGGCTCTCCTCCATCGGTCTGATCCCTCTGCGTCCACGAGAGGGCGACATCTCACAGCCTCGTTTTCCATCAGTCACGCAGAGTTAGGTTTGTAAACTGCCCTCTTGCGGGGATCAAGGAGATGCTGAAGTTCTGGGGCCTCTTCCCTCCCAGGACTTTTCCTTTTGTCGTAGAGACCTATGTGGTGGGAGATTTTGTGCTTAGGGAAGAAGGGAGAAGCTGCTTCTCTATCTTGACTTCTAAATCGAGAAACATTGCAGGAGATTATTTCTGCCTGACAGGAAGATGGGACCTGCTCAGTGCCTGGCTTTTTCAGGGCTGAGGGCCACAAAGCTCAAGAGATAGGTGTTCGGTGATCTGTAGCCAGAATATCTTACAAAGCTCTAGTCTATTTGTTTGTAAGCAAGGTTTCTCTTTTGTAGCCTTGGGCAACCTGGAACTCACTATGACAATCAGGCTGGCTTTGAACTCACAGAGATCAATTAGTCTCCATTTGTCACCCCACCCACCGCTTTAATAGACTCTCAAATATTCCAGGCCTGGCTACAAACTCACTATGACCTTGAGCTTCTGATCCTCCTGTTTCTACCTCCCAAGTGTTGGAACTATGGGTGCGGGCCATTGGCAGTTTATGCCATACTAGGGATGTAACCTTGTGCATGCTGGGCAGGCAGTCTACCAACTTAGCTACAGCCCCATTCAGTGTCCAGGACATTCCTGAAAGGAGTTCACCATTATGTAGAGTCTCAAAAGACCAAATCCTTCCCATGAGCGGCTCCAGGCCACCTCACCAGGGTATGTCATTTCTGAAAGGCCCCTTGTGACCAGAGGTCACGGCAGAGGTATCTGAGTAGCCAGGATCATTTCTGAAGGAACAGTCAGGGCCAGAGGAGCTGAATTTTCCTAAGTGAGTGGAACAGAAGCAGAGGAATCTGGTTGGGAGGTAGTGAGGAAACTTCTAAAACAATGTTCTGGAAAGCTCAGTGTATAAACTGATAGCATGACTATGTATGGTTAACTGGAAATGTTTTAGAGTGTTTTGATTTTTTGATTTTTTTGTTTTGTTTTGTTTTTTTGTTTGTTTGTGTTTTTTTAAAAGACTTATTTATTAATTATATGTAAGTACACTGTAGCTGTCTTCAGGCACTTTTTCTTCTTGCTCTGGCCCCACTCGCTCACTGTAGCTGTCTTCAGACACACCAGAAAAGGGCATCAGATCTCATTACGGATGGTTGTGAGCCACCATGTGGTTGCTGGGATTTGAACTCATGCCCTTCGGAAGAGCAGTCGGCTGTCCTGGAACTCACTCTGTAGACCAGGCTGGCCTCGAACTCAGAAATCCACCTGCCTCTGCCTCCCAAGTGCTGGGATCAAAGGCGTGCGCCACCACCGCCCATCTAAGTGGAAATGTTTTCACTGTAGCTATGAGAAAGAACAACCAAAGGCATCTGCGACAGCCCAGACAAAGAAAGAAGTAGACCGAGCATGGCCAGCAGACTGGACCTAGCCATGAGAGAAGCAGGAGTTAGTTAGGCAGACAAAGAGACAGAGACAAGTCAGAGAAACAGGAACAGTTGAGTAGAGAGAGGGGAAGGAGGGGGACGGAGTGTGTGTGTGTGTGTGTGTGTGTGTGTGTGTGTGTGTGTACTGGGAGAGGAAAATAGGGGGGAAAAAGCATGTTGGTATTATGAGGAGAATGAATAGCTGGGAAGAAGGAACCCAAGAGCTGAATAGTTTAGGGGAGGGGTGGAGGGGAGGAGAGCTAGAGTGCCAGCCAAGTGGATTCTGAAATGGGTATCAGGTCCTTGTGATACTGAAGGCACCTGGAGGCCAGGATATTGCAAACAAGCACCAGAGATAACCGTTTGCTCTTCTACCTTTTGGAATATGAGAAAACGGAGTTTCCTTTGGACCTGACACCTAGTTGTAGGTCTTGACAGCAGTCTCTCCCTATCCCCACCATAGCCACACAAAACAGCATCACAGCTGCCGCCCACTTGTCCTGTTTGGGCTTAGAAAGCAAATCCCTGGAAAAGGGATCTAAGGACGGGTCCAGGGGCTTGAACAGAAGTTACTGGCTTTAACAGCATCCTGGAGATTCTTTCCCCAGAGCCCCAGATGTGGATGACCTTAATTATGCCATACGGGATGTGCTTGGTGGGCTGTCTGGAATAATGTCAATGTGCTGCCGGAGGAAAGGCAGTGTGGCGCCTTTCCTACGGGAAAGTTAGCTGAAGCTTTGGGCTAGATGGATGTGGCTGAAGTTTTGGGCATTAGGAACAGTGAAGGCAAGCATGCTTCCCAGAAGGAAAACTACGAAGGCCCACCTGAACAAGTCCAGGCTGAAAATCTGCCAGTCATTGAATGGCAATTAAGGGTGTGTGTGTGTGTGTGTGTGTGTGTGATACCCAGAGTCCAGGTGGCAAGGGTCACTATTGAGAGATCCCTGATACAGAACAGTGTCCTTTGTCCTTCACCCTAAGACCTTTCGTCCCTGCACGACTGCACAGTCACCCAAGGCCCAGTTACCTGGATATAGTTTTGGGAAGAAAAGATCTTGGAGGAATACTTCAGGACCCTCACCTAGCTGTGTAGAGAGGCTGCTGAGAGTCACTAGCACTCAGAGAGGCTGGTGTGAGAGTCAAGTCTCTGACACACTCCCCTCTGCTGTGCTTTGGGCTTTAGGTCCCTGCAGTTAAGAAGATAGTGTTGGGTTAGCTCATCTTTAGGGCTCTGTCAGCACTGTGGATGCTCAGCATGGGATGCATTCAGGTTTCCTCGGTTTGGGTTAATATTTAGTTACCGTAGATTTAAAAAAAATGCATTTTAAAATAGTGTCTCATGTATCCCTCGCATTTCAATTTTGGGCAATGGGCGTCTATCACTTCCTGGTAGAAGTCAGGGCCAGCTGCTGTAGTTCTCTAGAAAAGTCATTACCTGGTTTGGCTCAGCACTTGGTTCGTTGAGCTGGGTGGCAGCTGACTGACATTTGGAGCAGGAAGGCCTACTCCAAGAGCAGCATGAAGTATCCCTCGGGGCTAGAGAGATGGCTCAGTGGTTAAGAGCACTGACTATTCTTCCAAAAGGACCTGAGTTCAAATCCCAGCAATCACATGATGGCTCACAACCATCTATAATGGGATCTGGTGGCCTCCTTTGGGTGTGTCTGAAAACAGCTACAGTGTACTTACCTATACTAAATAAACAAATCTTTTTTAAAAAGTAATAAAGCATCCCTGGGGCTTTGGGCTAGTACGGAGAGCCAGGAAAAGAATGAGCTCCATGCGGCTCTACTTAGGGGGAGTGAGGCGGACGTGCTTTGAGGCTAACAGAGTGCGACAGTGCGACATTTGGACAGGTGGCTTTGCTTAGCTTTGTTTTGGGAGGTAGAGTCACGTGGATACCAGGTTGGCCATGGTAGCTGAGGATGACCTTGAACTTTTAATCCTTCTACTTTTATTTCCACCTTCTTGTGCTACTTCCCCTGGGTTTTATGTGATGCTGGGGATCAAATCCGAGTCTGGAAAGATAGGCAAACACCACGTAGTAACGAGATGAATCCCCACCTTGCACAGACCCTTTCAAAATCCTGTTGCTGATCCTTAAAATGTTTCAACAATTATTTTATTTTTATAAATACTTTTATTTTATGTGCACTGATGTTTGCCTGCATTTATGACCGTGTGGGGGTGTCAGATTCCCCTGGAACTGGAGCTACAGGCATTTGTGAGCTGCCACGTGGGTGCTGGGAATTGAACCCAAGTCCTCTGGAAGAGCAGCCAGTCTTAACCGCAGAGCCATCTCTCCAGCCCCTCAAAAATTACTTTCAATTCTTTATTCATGTATATGTGGGGAGCTTGCTTGTACCACAGTGGTAATGCTAATGTGGAAATCTTTTTATTTGTGTATGTGTGAGGGCTTGCTTGTACCACAGTGTTAATGTGGAAATCAGAGGGCACCATGGGAGAGCCAGTTCTTTCCTTGCCATGTGGGTCCTGGAAATTGGACTCAGGTCTTTAGTCTTGACTGCAAGTTGAGCTATTTGGATGGCCTAGTATGTTTTCTTTTTTTTTTTAATCGTTTGTTTAGATTTCTTTATTTTATGTGTATGAATGTTTGCTTATATTCATGTACATACACCACATGGGTGCTTGGTGCCTCAAGAGGGTGTTGGACTAGAACTGGAGTTATAGAGAGTTGTGATCCATCGTGTGGGTGCTAAGAATTGAATCTGGGTCCTTAATAATGAGGATTCCTAACCTCTAAGTCATCTCTCTAGCCCACCCTCCATCTTCTTTTTAATGAAAAAAATTGAAGTAAAATATATAACATAATTGTTTGAATGTAAGTTCGGGGGTGGTTGTTTGTTTTTCTGTTTGTTTGTTTTCAGTTTTTGTAACATTTCCAGGAACTGAACCCAGACTCACACATTCTGGACAACGACTTTACTCCTAATTTACTGTTGAGCTACAGCCCCAGATCGACTCTAATATACTTTTTTTAAAAAAAGATTTATTTATTTACTTCACCTATATGAGTACACTGTAGCTGTACTGATGGTTGTGAGCCATCATGTGGTTGCTGGGAATTTGTATTTAGGACCTCTACTTGCTCCAAGTGGCCCCGCTCTCTCTGGCTTAAAGATTTACTTATTGTTATATCTAAGTACACTCTAGCTGTCTTCAGATGCATCAGAAGAGGGCGTCAGATCTCATTAGGATGGTTGTGAGCCACCATGTGGTTGCTGGGATTTGAACTCATGACCTTCGGAAGAGCAATCAGTGCTCTTAACGGCTGAGCCATCTCTCTAGCCCCTCCAATTTACTTTTTAAAATTACATTCATACTGTTGTACAGTCATAGCAGTAGCTAATGCTAGAAGATTCTCATCACTTTCTCCCAAGGAAAACTCATTAATTCAAATCCATATTGTTTTACTGGGCTTATCTGTAGGAAGCCGCAGTGAGCGATGACAGCCAGCAGATGGCGCTGACATCCGCTGCTCTCCCAAGTTTACAGATAAATAGCGCGTGTGCCTAGGGACAGAGAACGCCAAGTCACGAGCCATCCCGGGCGTATTACGCTCCTGAGCAAACAGCCAATCAGAGATGAGCATGCCGCTCCAGGGCATATATAAGCAGTGCTTTTGGGGTGTCGGGTCGCCCTCTTGAAGATGTAATAAACAATTGCTGCAGAAGGATCCTGTGTGTGTCCGTGTGTTCCTGCCAGCGGGAAACTAGCGCGGATGACAGATGGTGCTGAAACCCGGGAATTTACCATCGCTGGCACCAAGGGGACCCTCCGTTCACGGAGAAGGATTCAGAACTGCAGGGCAAAGGTACGCTCTGAGAGGTATGTTTAGTCTTGTCCTTTTGGTTTTGTTTTGCTCACAAGACAACATGCCAGAAACAGAGCGGGAAAGGAGACTAGGAGCTCAGAGAGAAAAAAGAAAAGGCATGCCTAAGAAGAAGTCAGGCCCTTCCAAAGGCGCTCAGTCCGCGGAAGTGAGGGAAAGAACGCCCTGGGAGAGAAAGGGGAGGGAGCCGTGAGAGAGAAGTGGGGAGAGAGAGTGGCCTCAGGACAGAGAAATATTTATCCGATGGAGGAGCTGGAGGTTTTGGGGCTTGATGGTTCTGAGTTAGAAAACCCGGGTCAACTGCTTGGAAGGCAGCTATGCTCAGCTTGCAGGGAGGAGCTGAGGCCACCGCAAAATCGAAAGCGAAAGGAGACGGGGGAATGGGAATTCCCAGATAGCAGTTCTGGCTGTAATCCCCCGTGTTCCCTCGCCCTACGTGGACGGGTTCTGCTTGGATTCCTTCCTTTACAAGCCTTTCCGGCACCGAGGCTGCTCCAGGCCGGAGCAGACCCCAGAGCCGAGCCGAGAGCAGCTCGGAGAAAGGCAGGCAGGCAGGCAGGCAGGCAGACGAGCAGGCAGACGAGCAGGCGGACGAGCAGGCGGATGAGCAGGTGCGCACTTCGGCGCTGTGGCCCGGAGGAGCGAGGGCGAGCAGCGCTGTGGGGCCGTGGGAGGAAGCGCTGTGCCCAGCCCGATGGCTATCATTGAGCCACATCCATGGGTCGTTGGCCCCTCCATCTTGTAGGAAGTCAGTCCCTGGCTGATCCAGATGCAGTCATGCCACTGACTCCATATAACTAGAGGCTTGGATGAAGGTGTGTAGAGAGCTTGGAGGCCCGCTAACCAATGCAGGAAGCAGCTGCTGTGATGCAGCTGGCAGCTAGCACAAGTAGGCTGCGAGTGGAAATATCCTGGCTTGTGTCTGATTTCCATACAATCCTCAAGAACAAAGCATCATAGAACAGGTTCACCACACACTAAAATCTTATCTAATAAACAAAAAGAGGGAGTCGAGGAGCCTCTACCCTTAGTGCCACGAGTATGGCACTCTTTACTCTTAATTTTTTATGTCTTGACTGACCAATAGAAGGGCCCGGATCCTATCTTGATAAGATCCAGGGGAGCTGTTTGTGTTTTCCCACAGGAAGAAAGCAACCCGTTCTGGCTACCGGAGCGATTGACACGAAAAATCCTAACCACAGAAGATGGCTCCCCAGAGAACATCACGACAGATTCCTGTCCTCATCATGGCTCTCCAGGATATTAGATCTGTCCCTGGCTCCTAGATTTCTTCAGCCTTTTCTTTCCTTAAAGGATGGGTGGGAATTGGCCTGTTTAGTGTTGAAGATGTAATAAACAATTGCTGCAGAAGGATCCTGTGTGTGTCCGTGTGTTCCTGCCGGCGGGAACCTAGCGCGGACGACACTTATCTATCCCAGACACCTTTTATAAACATAGTCACAATACTATGAAGTCTTTTGAGTCACACTTTCTGCTTGTTCAATGTTTGGTTGATTTGTTTTTTAAACAGAATCTCATGCAGCCCAGGCTGGCTTTAAACTAACTGTGTAGCCAAGGATGCCCTTGAACTCCCAACCTCACAAGTGTTGGGATTACAGGTGTATGCCACCCTGTCTGGTTTTATATGGTCCTGGGGGCAGAGCCCCAAGATTTGTGCTTGCTAGACAGTAATGTCAACTGGGCTGTATCCTCAGCCCCTGGGTCCGACTTCTTTAGTTTAGGATAATGTCTTCAAGGTTTGTCCATGTCTCTGCATGAATCCTCACTTCATGTTTTTTTTAATGCATTAGTTACATTCCACTATACAGATAAGCTACATTTCATTCATCTACTCATTATTTTATATAAATATGAGCTGTTTCCACAGAATAATGCTGTTATGCCAGGCCAAATGGTAGTCAAGGTATGGGGAGTGTGAGTCTGAGGCTAGCCTGGGCTACATATAGTGAGAGTTTATCTCAAACAAAACAAACTGACAATGAGAAAAAGAATAGCTCACTGTGTGAGAATGCATGTGATGCCTTCCCGTGAGTGTCATTTTGTTTTCTCATGAGTTAAGCTGCCAAACTCTCTCCGTTGCATCTGACCTAAAAGCCTGTGTGTTAAAGTCTTGACTAGCAGCTTAACATATTTAAGAGTTGTTTCAATTGGAGGAAGGTAGATCATCAGAGGCATACCCCTCAAAAGCGGTTTTTGAAGCCTCAACCCTCCTCAGAGAACCCATTAGGCAAGCAGCTTGCTCTCCTATAACCTTTCTGTTATGCTGTGATGCCTCATTGCAGACCCCAAAGCAATGGAATGAAGTCTCTAAAATGGTGATCGCAAACAGACCCTTTCTCTTTCTAAGTAGATTTGCCTCCCGTGTTTGCTACAGTAACAGAAAGCAGACCAATGCACTGAGGCATATGTAGGTGTCAGCCTTTAAGCTCAATGGCACACGTCTCCAGGTGGGAGATATCGACACCCAGCAAATGTGCCAAGAAGGCAAGTAAGTCGTAGGGTAGCACACTGTGTGCGTGTGTCCTTTATCTGCAGATTCAAGATCTCAGGTGGGAGCTGGTAGTAAGGTCAACCCCGAGAGCAAAAGAAGATAAAACAAAGGGGAAGCCGGGAGGGGCCAGAGCATGGTCCGACCCTGGGCAAAAGCAGTAGTGATTTTAAAAATACACGCAACAGGCATATCACAAGCATATGTTCGAGTTTTTGAGTTGTGAAATATCTATCTTCTCCAGTGCCTTCGCCAGCTTTACATTCATACTAACAATGTATGAGGGTTCAAGTTTCTCTACATTGTGACAAACATTCATTTTGATTTGTATTTACTCAATGATTGCTAGGAACATAAGGGAAATCATCTTGTGTGACTTGGCATGATGTAGTGGCTGTGAGGTAAAAGCTAGGGCTCAGAGGCATACTCAGATGGGCTAGCCTCAGACAGGCCTTGATATGCTAATGAAGTAACCCCAAGGTGGCATGGATGTGTTAGTGAGCTAACCCCGTGTCCTGATAGTGCAATGCTACTGGTGTGGTGTATTCACCAGAGAAGTCTCCTCAGACACATGGGTTTAAGTCAATAGAAAGTCTGTATTAGCTGGCCTAACTGGGCAGTGACTACACTAGGTGTTCAGGATCCCAGTGTAACCCCAAGCCTTTCTCTGGGTGAGCTTTTAAGCACAAAATCCATGTCTGTAGTGAGAATTCTGGAATTTTGGTTTTGTTTTTTTTTTAAATGTAGAAACATTGTAAGAATATGTTTTAATTTTAATCCCAGGTGTGGGGATATGGGGCTGCTTCAAACTGTCCACAGCGACTCACTATGATTTCCTTCATGTTCGAGCAAGGGTATGGTCTTGCCAGCTTCAGATAGTTTCTGTGATTGTGTGATGTTTGGAATTCTGGGGACTTTTCAGAGGGTAGATAAATGCTAGGGCCTGAGAGGCAGAGTTGGTCGTTGGTTGGTTGTTGGCTGTTGTTGGTTGCAGTTAAGTAGTCATGAGCACAAGAAGGAACAGCATTAAGAAGAATCTAGAGGGCTGGCGAGAAGGCTCAACAGGTAAGAGCACCGACTGCTCTTCCGAAGGTCCTGAGTTTGAATCCCAGCAACCACACGGTGGCTCACAACCATCCCTAATGAGATCTGATGCCCTCTTCTGGTGCATCTGATATCAGCTACAGTGTATCTATGTATAATGATAAGTAAATCTTTGGGCCAGTGCAAGCAGGGACTGAGCGAGCAGAGATCCTAAATTCAATTTCCAACAACCAGATGAAGGCTCACTCACAACCATCTGTAAAGCTACGGTGTGTCCTCATGCCGATACAGAGCACTCATCCAGCTGTCATTCCACATGTTGCTGTGGAGCTGGGTGACAGACATGCCTTCCTTCCCGCTCTCCATCCTCCGCTTCCTCTTTTTACCTCTTGCCCTCTCCCTGCCTCCTTTCTTCCTTCCCTCCGATCTGCAGTGCTGAGGATGGAACTTGCAGATGCTGAACAGCACCCTGTCACTGAGCCACACCCCACATGTCAGTAGAGATTCCCACCCCTTCTCTCCTGGACCTTTCCTGAGTTATACTGACCGGTGGCTCCAAAAGACAGGCTGTGCTGAGGCTTGAGGTGGACTACTTGCTTGATCAGCTCCTTCTAGACCACACCCTGGATCTTTGCCCTTTGGCTTGGACTTTCTCCAGCACTGTAATCATTAACGCCTTTGGGAAACCCATGGACAGTAGGTACCAGAGCCTGTGCCTGTCTCTAACCAGAGGCAGTGTCTGCTGAAGTCTCGAGATGGAGAAAAGTGAGGAGAAAGATGGCAGCGACAAGCCCACGGGGCAAGAGCAGGGCAGTGGGGCAGCGGGGCTGATGCTGAAGAGGGAGATTGGTCTGTGGAGCGCGGTGTCCATGACTGCTGGCTGTATGATTGGTTCTGGCATCTTCATGTCCCCACAGGGGGTCTTGGTTTACATAGGCAGTCCTGGAGCCAGTCTTATTGTCTGGGCAGTCTGTGGTCTCTTGGCCCTGTTGGGTGCCCTGTGCTATGCTGAACTGGGCAGCCTGGTTCCTGAATCTGGGGGAGACTATGCGTACATTTTGCGAACCTTTGGCTCTCTGCCTGCTTTCCTGATCATCTACACATTCGTCCTGGTAGGCAGACCAGCTGCCATCACTGCGGTCTCTCTGAGTTTCGCTGAGTATGTACTGGCTCCCTTTTACCCAGGCTGCTCCTCGCTCCCTCAGGTCATAGTCAAGATTGTGGCTTCTTCTTGCATCCTACTGCTGCTTCTGATCAACTTCTGGAGCTCACGGATGTCCACTGTGCTGATGAACGTGTGCACGGTGGCCAAAGTGTTCTCACTGATAGTCATTGTAGTAGGTGGGGTCGTGGTGCTGGCTCAGGGCCACATTCACACAGAATCCCTGCGGTTTGCCTTCCACAACACAACACAGCAGGCTGGGCGCATTGGCATGGCTTTCTACCAGGGGCTGTGGTCCTTTGATGGCTGGAGTAATATCAACACGGTGATAGAGGAGCTCAAGAACCCAAAGGTGAGTTGACTGTGTTTTTCTGTGGGTGAACCTCTGAACATCTGCAGGAACTGGTGTTCCAACTACTCAAATGACTGAGATCATGAGCAATCTAACTCGAATCAAGGTTCTCTTGCTGTGTTCATAGGACTTGCATGGCAACCCATGTGCCTTGAGTAATTTATGGGATTTTAACTATAGCTTCTAATAAAGCAGACTACTTCATAACATCATACCCATGGTCTCATCTTTCTGCCCCTTAGATAAACTATCAACACCCCACTTTTGCTTTTTTTTTTTTTTTTTTTGAAGGGGAATACTGAAGTCTACAAGAGGGGGCTTATTTTGAATTCATACTATCATCCTTCTTATTGATTCTGGATTGAATCCAGCCACCTCCTGGATTGTCCCCTCCAGAACATTGCAGTAAATTACTTCATAGTTTCTGAAGCCTGGGAGGCACTTTGGCATGAGGAACAAACCAGTCATGCCTCCTCACTTTACCTGTGAGCCTGGCCTGGATAACCACTGTGCTAGCCGGTCTTCAAGGCTACCTGGGACTCAGCTATGGCATTAGGATCTTCAGTGATTAACATGCTGATCTTTGCCATAAGTATATTTTCTGAGATGCTGTTTGTTTTCTTCTTCTCTTGCAGGAATTTTAAATTCTCACAGAATGGGAATTACAAGTCTTCCGCTGTCCCTGCTGGGTTGGCTTAGGAGCACTCTGGCTTTCAGAGGCATGGCAAAGGCTCACTGGAGGGTGCCGCTTGAGAAGAGAAGGGCATCGTGGAGAGAGAAGCACAAGAACAGGGGGAGGGGATTGAGAGACAGATAGAGACATGGGAAAGACAGATGGAGACAGAGGAGAGAGAAACAGAGACATATGAGAGACAGAAACAAAGACAAGGGAGGAGAGACAGAGTCAGGAGAGAGAGAGAGAGACAGAGACAGAAAAAGAGACAGAGAGACAGAGACACACAGACAGACAGACACAGAGAGACACACAGAGAGAACGAATGCATGCTAGGAGTCCTAGGGACCCATCCTTATTTTTATTATTTCTTTCTTTGAGACAAGAGTCTCATTGTAGGCCCGGTGGGCCTTGAAAGTGTTCTGTGGCTAAGAATGCCTTGAACTTCTGATCCTCCTGTCTTTACCTTCTGAATGGTGAGATTACAGGAATATATCAGCATGCCTGGTGATTTTTAATTCCTTGCATATAATTTTGTTCTCCTAATTTTTTGTGTGTGAAGAGGGACTGCCCCGACTTACTCCTAGGCCTCTGAGGTTTCACTGGTCCACTCTTGGCAGACGGCTTGGGAAGTACATGGGTAGCATGGGCTTAGGGTTGTCTCACGGCCGTAGAGCCCCCTTTCTCAAGCTAGACTACGGACTTTTCCACTAGGTCGAGGAAAGAGTAGGGTCCCTCAAGCTGAAGACCAGCTCCTATGGTTGCAGAGGTTCTCAGCAAAGCTTCCCTAGAAAGGATCCAAGAGTTGGGATTGCAGTCTCTGTATTCATTAGTTCCAGTCGCAACGACTCAGTTCTGTTGTGGTAGCAGGCAAACTGCTATAGGTAAATACACTGAGCACAGCTGTGCTTCGGTGAAAGTTTCTTGCCAATACTGGGCCACTTGGTCCATAGTTTGATGATCTCTGCTATAACTGGGGCTTCCTTGATATGGGCTTCAAAGCAAAACCTAAGCCAGTCACCAAAACGCCCTGATTTAAAATTCTGCCTTAACTCGCTCTGAAGTCTAGAGAAAGGGTATATTTATTTCTCATTCTCCTCACCCGCACCAAAGAAAGTACAAGCCAGGGTCACCCTTATTATGCAGACTCCTTAGGGTTTGAATGAAGAATCCAGGGCCCTCAGAATGAAATCAGAAAACCTCGCTCTTCGTGTGCTATAGTGGCCAGAAACATATCTGCGAGCCAACTCAGGGCTCGGCTATTGTCGTGGCTCATTACCTGGGAAAGAGGTTAAGTTTAAAAGTGTTTCTTGCCCTGACTACCTGTGTGGTTGAGTCATGCATACTGGGTGCTCACCGTGCTGAGGACGTCCCAATAAAGCCTGTGAGAACCAGAACACCTTGGCTACAGGGAGACTTGTGTGAACCTAGGCAGAGCCACATTCCACGCCCTGGGTGGTAAAGCAGTAGCTGCTTATACCCGATCTGTGGTCAAGGCAACTTGCCTTTGAACTGGGAGTCCCAGATTTTTATGGCTGGAGGGGGGCCTGGGAGAACTCACACACAAGAGTCTGTAGCTGTCCTGTTTGCTCCATTTTCCCTAGTTTGCAATACAGTCCTCTTGGGAGGGCAGACCAACAATTCAGAACAGTCAAACAAGGTCTCCTGGGAGAGGGCATGGAGTCTAGGCATGGCTCTGTAGAAGCAGTGCGAACATGAGCTTGGAGGCCAGAAAGGACAGAGCCTGCCAGTGTACCAGGGGACACAGGGACAGGGGACAGCATCCACACGGAGGCTGGTTGCCAAGAGCTGAGCTAGGTCGAGATGGCCGCCTTGTTCTCAGTGTCCCTCTCCACTTTTAAGAATTTCTATGAGCAGAGCTCAGTCCTGGCAGAAAGCTCTGGAAACTGTCCTTTCTTTAAGGCCACTATGCTAATCAGAAGTGGATGTTCCCAGGAGGGGCAAATCCTACTCATGGCAAAGTACACTAGCGAGGTCTTTAGCTTTCTTTCTCTTCTGTTTTCCTCTGTTTAAAAAAAAAAAAAAAAAAAAAATCTCTTTCACGTCTTCCTGAGTCATTTCCACTCCTCAGAGAGAGCCCCAGTGACGACCCTCTTCATCCTGGAAGCTTTGGTGGTGCCTCCACTGTTCCCTCTGTATCTCTACTGCTGTCAGCTTGGCACCCCTTGTTGGTTCCCACACATCTGTCTTTGTGTGCCCATGCTCTGGAATCATGACGTCATGGGAGAGGAGCAGAGTGCTTCTCACCCCCAGGGTCTAGCCCAGTACCCTGTGCATAATATAGTTCTGAGTTTGTTCCGAAGACCTAGAAAGACTTCATTGCCTAACGTTTGCCCTCTTCTCTCTGACCCTGCAGCAGCACCTGGTGTGGGCAGTTATGATTGCCATCCCCTTGGTCACCATCCTGTATATCCTAGTCAATATCAGTTACCTGCTGGTTATGTCACCTTCCGAGATCCTCTCCTCTGATGCCATAGCTGTGAGCTGGGGGTGAGTGAGTCATGTGGTGCGTCGCCTGGGCCCTAGACAGACATTAGGGAGAGGGAAGGATGGCGCTCTAGGTGGATTTGAACTTGTCTTTAAATGCGCTGTTTTCTCTGTTTCCGAGGAGACCTCTGGTCCCTTTTCGAGTTACTGCAAGAGTTCTTGCCATTGATCCCTCTGTTGTTCTAGGGACCAAGTTCTGGGGTCCTGGGCGTGGCTGGTGCCCTTGGCTGTTGCACTTTCAACACTTGGTACTGTCAATGGGGGGTACTTCAGCGGCAGCCGCGTGTGCTACGCAGCTGCAAGAGAAGGTCACATGGTAAGAAGTGGGATCCGGGGTCACACAAGGTGGTGAGGGCTGCAGGAGGGGCTGAGACACCTTTCACCTATACCTTTTTCTACCTGAGCCTTTAGCCCAAGCCTGGGCCTTCCCAACCGAAGGTGACCCCCTTTTTTTTTTCTTCTGAGAATGGGGGGCGTGGCATGCCATACCTTTCTAACATATTCGTAATCTCTTCCAGGTTGTAGGGCACTCACGCTCCCCTTCTGTGGGTTGGAAGATATGAGTGATAAAGCCTATTTGTGTACAGCAGGAGTCCAGAGGCCACAGGGAGGGGACCCAAAGTACACATAGTGGCCTTTTCCCTCAGAGGCTCTTTGCCCCTGGGTTGCATTTACTGTAATACTAATATTGAATAACAAACAACCTGAGGCTTGAGGTAATTGTTTAATGGTTGATCCTTGCGTTATCTGTAGCCCTGTTCGTTTTGGTCATTCCTATTTTGGGAATGACTCAGTTCCTAGTTCAAGGACCCAAGCCAAAGCAAAGGTGGCTCCTGGGGAACATTTCTTGATGAATTCAGGAATCAGGGGTTCAAGTTGTCAGATAAAACATATGAACACGTTGAAAGCCATTGCTTGTCACTTGTGCTCATGTTTTATTGTACGAATCAAGCGACAGAATCTAGTCCACATCAGTAGTTGAGAACTATATTCCCATCACAAGGCACAAAGAGAGGTAGACAGTATTTAGAGGATAATGATCCTGGGTACCATAGCAACCCAAGGAAGCCTATCCCCCTCGAAGCCGTGGTACTAATGACTCCCGTACTGGTGTCTAGAGCATGACAGGGAACAGACTATTTCCTATGGTTTTTCTTTTCCTTTTTTTTTTTAAAGATTTATTTATTTATGATATGTGAGTACACTGTAGCTGTCTTCAGACACTCCAGAAGAGGGTGTCAGATCTCGTTATAGATGGTTGTGAGCCACCATGTGGTTGCTGGGATTTGAACTCGGGACCTTCCGAAGAGCAGTCAGTGCTCTTAACCCCTGAGCCATCTCTCTAGCCCCTTCCTATGGCTTTTCTACAGCCTCTCTCACACCGACTGTGTTTTCCAGCCCCAACTTATGTCCATGATTCACGTGCATCGACTTACACCAGCGCCAGCCCTGATCTTCACCACAGCTGTGGCTTTACTGCTGGTCATCCCAGGAAACTTTAGCACCTTTGTAAACCTCTTGAGGTGAGTAAGATTTCACAGGCTGCTGTCTGTATCCTAGACATTTGTATATGTATATGTATTTGTATGTATGCATATGTATATACCCTTATATGTACAAACTTTCACATATAAATGTGTGTGTTGTCTTCTAGAGAGCCTTTGTGTGGGTGCGTGCACACACACATACACACACACACACACACACACACACTCACACACACACAAATTTTCTCATCATAGCAATCAAATACCTGACAAGAAACAACTTAAAAGAGGAAGGATTTGTTTTGGCACATGTAGCGTACAGACCAATGTGGCAGAGAGGCATGGTAACGGGAATGTTTGGAGGATGTGATGAGAGGTCTGTGTAGCTGCTTGCTCATATCTCAGTGGACCAGGAATTAAAGAGAGGTCAGGAAGTTGGGTGTTATAAATCTCAAGGCCTGCCCCTCCCCCAGAGACCCATATTTTCATTAAGCCTCCATCCCCCTACCTCTCAATAATTTCCTAAAACAGCAACTCCAGATGCTTCAAACACATGAGCTTGTGGGGCAATATTTTACATCCAAATGACATCTGTCTGTATGTCTGTCTGCCTATCTATCTATCTATCTATCTATCTATCCACACACACACACACACACACACACACACATACACACACTCATACACACACACACATTCACACACACGAGTGCTAAGGCTGTGTTGCTGCTATTATTTTTTTCTTAGACCTCCTTTCTGACCCTAAGATGATGTTAAAGGGCATGTAGGGATTGTATTGCTGGAGAGCCCTTGGATACAGTGTGAGGTTTTTTTTTTCCCCCTTGTAGACCGAGCTAGTGCTCTGGACTCTGTCCCGTATAATTCTTCAGAACTCAGTGTAGATTAACAGCAAGCTATTTAGGCACAGCGAATGATTTCACCGTAGGAAGGGGATGTTCTGACTCCTTTTAATATTTTCCTCCAGATGGAAATCACAGGCTGTTGTGCCACCCATTTGTAATTTTCTAAGCTCACTTGAAGCAAGGCTGATTCTTTAAGTACCAGATGAGCATAGTACCTGGGTATGGAGGACATTTTAGTAATTTCTCGGGCATTGCACATTCCATTGCTCTGTTGTCTAATCTAGAACAGGATGTTCAGTGTTTGGTGTGACTATTGGGAACAGCGAGTCACAAATAATGGTTTGTTTTCATTTTTTTTTCCCATGAGAAAAATGAAAATCATTATATGGAGATAACAAAATCTAACCCGCTATGGGTCTGGGGGTGGGGGGTGTCTTCAGGTAGAGACTGGAGAGTGTGATCAAAATGTCTCTGTACAGAGCAAGAATCCTGAGGGGGGGGGGTGATCCATTCAGTTAGGACCTACTACTTTACAGTCTTGATCACCTCAAGGGATGGCTTGTTCTGGACCTTGCCCATCAAGTTAGATAAAATTTGTCTATGTATTCTTGTGTATGCAGGTGTGTGTGTGTGTGTATGTGTGTGTGTGTGTGTGTGTGTGTGTGTGTGTGTGTGTACTTATGCATATGTGCATGTGGAGGACAGGGGACCAAACCTGGATGTCATTTCTTACATGCCATTTACATATTTAAAAACTCAGTGTCCTACTTAGGGTTTCTATTGCTGAAATGAAATGCCATAATCAAAAGCAAGTTGGAGAAGAAAGGATATTATTTGGGTTATACTTCCACATGGTAGACCGTTGCTGAAGAAAGTCAGGAAAGGAACTCAAACAGGGCAGTAACCTGAAGGGAGGAACTGATGCAGAGGCCGTGGAGGAGTGTTGTCTACTAACTTGCTCCACGTGACTTGCTCAGCCTACTTTCCTGTAGAACCATGTAAAGGAATTTTAATCCCGTGACATGGCTGTTCTGGTGAAGGATCCCATCCAAAGTTCCTCTAGGTCTACATGATCCAGCCAGAATACAGACACATCCTGGATTACAGTGTGATCTGGCTAGAATATAGACTCATCCTTAGTACATACCTTTAATCCCTAACAATGAGGGTAAGGTTAGTTTGCAGAAAGAAGCAGCCATGTTTGAAAATGATGTCTAATTGAGGGACAGACAAAGTGACGAATCAAAGAAAGATTCGACAGAATGAGTCAGAGATAGGATACATGCAACTCACAGGAGAACAGCATAGGAAAGAGAGGTACTGAAGAGTAACAAGAGAGAGAGAGAAGGGTGTGGTATGGCGTGTGGTGTGGTATGTATAGTAGTTTTACAGAAACTGGTTGCAGAGAACAAGCTAAACACAAGTGAAGACAGAACAAGCCAGAGAACGAGAAGGAGCCCAGAAGATTAGAACATATTTCCAAAGTTAGTATGAGACCAGGCAGAGCGATTCAGGCAGAAGCAGAAAGAAGCCAGATTGAATCAGTTAGTATGAAAGATTAGATTGTACAGAGACTAGAACCTTCCAGGCCTAGGCTTAGGGATAGTTAGAACAAAGAAAGAAATGCTCTGGGCTTGGCCCAAGCTGGGTATTTGCACAGCTTGGGTACAGCTCTCATCTCATCATCTGAGGAAATAAAAGCAACATTTATAGAACCAGTACCACCCACAATGGGTTGGTACTGTTCTTCACCAGTCACTAATCAAAAAAATGTCCCACAGCCAGATCTTGTGGAGACATTTTCTCAATTAAGACTCCTTCCTTTCAGCTATCTCTAGCTTGTGTCAAGTTGACATAAAACTAGCTAGCACATATAGCATCTCACTATGTAGCTCTGGCTGGTCTAGAACATGCCACATAGACAAAGTTGGCCTAGAACTTACAGCAATATTTCTAATATGGAATCTATGGGCAAGTGTGAAACTAGCCCAATAGGCTAGGCTGGCTAGCCAGTGAGCCCCAGGTATCCACTTATCTCTGCCTCACAGTGCTGGGATTCCAAACCCATAGCACATGGCTTCTAGGAAATGAATTCAGGTCTTTGTGCTTGGGCAGCAAGCTCCTCACTGACTGAGCCATTTCAGCAAAGCCTCAGATGGATTTGCACCAGAATGATGGCAACCATTCAAACTATAGACCTTGGAAAGGACAGAGGTAAGAGCTTACTGGGTGTTTAGCAACTTCCATGGAATGTCACCAACCATAAAGGAAGGGAGGTTTGGGAGGAGAGCTCTATTTCCAGTGAGATGAAATGTGCCCTTCAATGAACACAGGCCTCCTCGAGGATCCACCATCTTCTCCTTTTCAAAAGATTTTATTTTAAAAATTAATATACTGCCAGGTGGTGGTGGCACAGGCCTTTAATCCCAGCACTTGGGAGGCAGAGGCAGGCAGATTTCTAAGTTTGAGGCCAGCCTGGTCTACAGAGTAGGTTCCAGGACAGCCAGGACTACACAGAGAAATGCTGTTTCAAAAAAAAAAATTAATATACTGTTTGACAGTTTCATACTTAATTTTAGTTTGAAAGGCAGTTATTTTTTGACAATCTCATATATATACTATATATGATATACAATATGATATATAATATACAATACATAATATTATATGATCTTATGTATCATAATGTATGGTGTATGGTATATGGTATATGGCATGTGGCATGTGATATGTGGCGTTGTGGCATTGTGGATATGGCATATGGCCATGGCACATGGCACATGGCACATAGTACATAGTATATAGTATATAGTGTATAGTGTATAGCGTATAGCGTATAGCATATAGTATATAGTATATATTCTGGCCACACTCATCCCTTACCCTCTCTTATCCTCCCTCTCCCAAATCCCACACTCTTTTCTTCTACCAAGTACCTATCCTAATTTCATGTCTTTTTGTTTTGTGACTCACTGGGCCATCTTTAAGCTTTTTTAAAATTTTAATTAAGATTTATTGATTTTATTTTATGTGTGTTCTGTCTGCATATATGTTTGAGTACCACATTCATGCCTGGTTCCCACAGAAGTCAGCAGGAGGAATCAGATCTCATGAAACTGGTGTTAAGAATATTTGTGAGCTACCATATGGATTTTGGGAACCAAACCCGAGTCCTCTGTGAGAGCAGCAATCGCTCTGACCACTGAGCCATCTTTACAGCAGCCCCCAGCTCTCCTATAGAAGACCAAATGCTTCTCCTTGTCTTTGAGTATTTTGTTATGATGCAGGCAAGTCCTGTCAAAGAGACCTCGCTTACCCTTACCACGCTCGTTGCAGCTTCCTGTCCTGGTTCGTCTATGGAACCACCTTCGCCTGTCTCCTGTATTTGCGAATAAAGACAAAGAATCTTCCCCACACTTACAAGGTAACTTTCGAGATAGTCATCTTCTTCAAGGCCTAGGCCAATGGCTCTCAGCCTTCTAATGTGGCAACTCTTTAATACAGTTCTCATGTTGCAGTGACCACCAACCATGAAATTGTTTTCATTGCTACTTCATAACTGCAATTTTGCTAGTTATGAATCACAATGTAAATATCCAATGTGCAGGATATCTGATATGTGACCCCTAAAGGGGTTGACACCTGTAGGTTGAGAACCACTGGCCTAGACAAGGCATAACAATGGCTGCTATTGTCATCACATTTTGTAGGACATTGCACATTTTGGGTGGGTGATAAGGGCTACTGAATACTTATTTCTCTTCTGGAGGGCCCTGAACGCAGAGGCCACATAGCACAGAGAGACCAATGCTGGGCTCCAGACTCTGCTTCTTAAAGAGCCCCCGATAGCCCAGGGGGTGGCTCCCCTGAGCTAGCCTGACAAACTAGGAGATACTGGAGGAGAGGCACTCATGACAGGTGGAAATAAACAAGAAGTAGCTAGGAAGGACAGGACTCAGCAACACCCTCATCATTCCAGCTTTAGGGATCAAATAACTTCTTTGTGCCCTCTGCAGGTTCCCACCTTCATCCCTGCCATCATGCTCCTGGTGTCTCTCTACCTGGTGCTGGCACCCATCGTTGACCATCCCCAGATGGAGTTCCTATACATCTTCCTGTTCATGCTCAGTGGCTTCCCAGTGTACTTCCTGCTTTTCCACTTCCAGTGTCAGTCCAAGTGTATACAAACAGCCACTATGCATCTCCAGCTGCTCCTGGAAGTTGCTCCAACCACTAAAGATCATTGACTGGGTGGTCTGATAGGTTTTTCACTGCCCTCTTCACTGCAGCTCCCACTCTTCCTACAGTTCTCTGTAGACCGTCTATACATAATTCTAATAAGCACTTAGTGCTATAGTACAGCTGCTTTGAACTTTGGGAATATCTACCAGGACACTATCTCATTTCTATAAAGCTTGTTCCTTTGACACAGGTACCACCTGGTTCCACAAAGCAACACGCTAGTTACAGACAGACATTTAATTGCTATTTGTAGCCTATGTGGAGAGCATGGACTGAGTTCCTTCTTTGGGTTTCTGTCATTGGAATCCTGTAGTCTTATTTGGCCTCTCAGGTCGCTTGAGCTGAAGATTTGCATATCTTGGGATTTATACAGGGGTGCTTGTATCAAGTAGGCAGAGAAGTAGAGAAAGCCAGCGTGGCACAAAGAATGAAGATGTTATATAATGAGATATACCTTTAAAAAATGATGTGGTGCTGAAGAGTGGGAAGGCAGGATCTGAAAGACTAGTTTTGATCTTTGTCCTATAGTCTGTTACTTGATGATATTCCTTGAGTTTTACATCCTTCTCCTTGTCTTTCTCTTCCTCTTCTCCTCCTCTTCTTCCTTCTCTTTCTCTTCTTCCTACTCCTCCTCTTCCTCCTCCTCTTCCTCCTCTTCTCCTCTTTCTCCTCTTTCTCTTCTTTCTCCTCTTTTTCTTCTTTCTCCTCTTCCTCCTCCCCTCCTTCTTCTTTCTCCTCTTCCTCCTCTTCCTTCTATTTTGCAAAGCTGGAGATGAACCCAAGAGCATCATGTATACTTAGGCAAACACTATGTTGTCGATTTTCCAGAACAACTGAGTCCATAAAATAAATTTCTCATTTTTCCTCTGGTGAGTCTGAATTGTGTACCTATCTATTTCTGGCAATTAGATGAGATTTGTCTATGGTAATTCTTCCTGTTCGAGAAGACGTCAGTTATGGCTTCAAGCTGCCTATTTGCTTGAGAAAAAGGAAAAGACAGATACATTTCCAGGAGAAAAGACAAAGAGCTGGAATAGTTCCCATGAAAGCTAATGTGGTTATAAAACTAAAGAGAGAGGAAAGGACAGAGAAAGCTCACTATCCTGGGACAAATGCAGGAGATGGAGATTGACAAGTGCCTAGAATTTTGGTGAGAGTGTAGCTCCTGAGGGCATCTAGGGGGTGGGTGACTCAAAAGAAAGGGGCAGAGAACATCTTTTAGTTTCTCCTGACAACTGGGTTCAGGTAACTCTGTACAGCTTTAGTGCCCCTTGCATACAAACCATTTGTTACTTTTCTCTCCCGAGCTCTTTTTTTTTTTTTCAAAACAGGGTTTCTCTGTATAGCCCTGGTTGTCCTGGAACTCACTCTGTAGACCAGGCTGGCCTCAAACTCAGAAATCCGCCTGCCTCTGCCTTCCAAATGCTGGGACTAAAGGCATGCGCCACCACTGCCTAGCCTCATTTATTACTTTTCTGTTGGTGTGATAAGACACCATGACCAAGGCAATATATGCAAACTGTTTATTTAGGCTTATGGTCCCACGGGATAAGGGTCCATTACCACTGCAGCAGCGAAATGTAACAGCAGGCAGATGTGCCTGCCACAGCTGAGAATTCACAATTTGAACTTCAAGTATGTGGCAGAGAGCACAGCTGGAATGGTGTGAGGCTTTTGAAACCTCAAAAGCTACCCCTAGTGACACACTTCCTCCAGCAAGGTCACACCTCCCAAACCTACATGATAGCTACACCAAAGGCACCTAATGTTCAGCAATCTGAGCCTATCATGGACATTCTCACTAAAACCACTGCTAACCCCATAAATTTGTTTCACAGTAGAGATCAGTTAGAAAAGTTCAATAGTTTGATTCAGTTCTGACACAGAGTTTGGTTCAAGCTCCTTATATTTGAGGGTTTAGTTCCTCTAACTACTATCACTTCATACACCAGTAGTTTAAGTACAGGTTTAATCCTCGTATTACCTATATATCTACCAGCATGTCATTGAAATTAGGCATTCCTACAACTATCCCCCTTCAATAACTTACTAGAATGACTCATAGGACTCAGAAAACCACTTTATGATTACCAGTTGAATTTAAAAGATTCAACTCAGAAACATAAGAGATGCACAGTGCAAGTCTGGGAGATGGGAGTGCAGTTTCTGTCCAGTTCTGCTTCACTTTTGTTGTGTAGCAGCTTCCTCTGATTTGAAATGTTCCACCCTGGAGGGAGGTGTGTTAAGACTCAGAAAGTTAACAAAACTTACAATACTCAGGAAGTAAACAACTAACAACTCTCAGGAAGCTCCTGAAATTCATGAGATTCACAAGTCCCCTCCCTAGGGTGGTCAGGCCTGCACACAAGCTCCTCTGTTTTGATGAGCCCACTTGCTGGGTAAATAGATGTTTCTTTGTATCTCCTTAGGAAAAGTCACCCAACACCCTCTCTAGCACCTATAAATGTTTACCTAGAAGCTTTCTAAATCCTGCCATTCAGGACTTTTTATAGAGGTGTCATTAGGTATGCATGATTGATTAAATCATTTCATGATTTCAATCTCCAATCTCTGTCCCCTGGAGTGGGTCTAATGCTCTAAAGTTCTAACCATGTCCATTCCTGAAGCTACTGAGGTAACATATAAAAATATTCAGCATTCTAGTCATTTCAAAGATTATAGGGACTCTGTACCAGCAATTAAGAACAAAACCTTGTGGGGCAGTGCTGGTGCATGCCTTTAATCCCAGCACTTGAGAGGCAGAAGCAAGCAGATTTCTGAGTTTGAGGCCAGCCTGGTCTACAGAGTGAGTTCCAGGACAGCCAGGACTACACAGAGAAACCCTGTCTAGAAAAACTAAAAAAAAAAACAAAAAACAAAAAACAAAAAAAAAAACCTTATTTCTGGTCTACCACACTACCACAGTCCTGAATCATGAATTCTTCATTTACTTAGCACAGTTCCTAGAGTCCCATCTTCCCAAGGGGGATACTCTGTTGCAGAGAAAAAATGTTTCAAAAGAGGCTCATCCTATTCAGCTCCTCCTCTAAGTAGATTGTGGGTTGCTAGAGAGACAAACCATGTGATTGGAGGACTGGAGTGTTCAGCATAACCTCTGGAGAGGAGAGAAGGGCTAGAGATTAACTTCTGTCATCAAAGGCCAATACTTTAATCAAGCATGCATGTATAAAAGGGATTCTGTACAAAATCTAAGTGAGGGATTGGAGAATATCCAGGCATGCTGGGACTCCCCTCCCACCTTACCCTGTGTACTTCTGCACTGCCTGTTCATGTTTTGTTTGAGACAGGATTTCATCTAATTCAGGCTAGCCTCTAACTTATTACACAGCCAAAGATGGACTTGAACACCTGATTCTTCTGCACACATGCTGGAATTGCAGAAGTGTACCGCCACACCAGTTCATGAAGTGCTGGGGATCAAACCCAAGGCCTTGGGCATGTTAGGCAAGCACACTACCACTGAGCCACATCCTAGTCCCATTTGCAGCCTTTATAATAAACTGGTAAACGCAAATAATTGTTTTCCTGGGCTCTGTACGCCATTATAACAAATTATGAAGCAGTAAGCTAGGGATTTGTAGCCCATTTGGTGAAGTACGTGGCAACTCTATGGGTTGCAAATGACATCTGAAGTGGGCGCAGCTCTCATTTGTGACTGAGTCTCACAGGTACCAGGGCTGTTGAGGAGCAGGCGGCCATCACCTGCAGAGTTGGTCACGAAGCCGCACTGGCAAACTCGCCTTCTCTGTTCTCCTTCCTCACAATGTTGGAAGCAAGCAAAGGTAGCTTATTCTAAGTATTACCATTTGGTTTTCAGACTTCATTTAATCATTGGGAGAAACTGAATTCAAGGTCCCAGCCCCTAGTGGAGCTGGGGACTTCCCAATAGCTTAATAGCTTCTGTTGTAAGGAAACAGTTGTCCAAGTCCAGACACCTCAGGGACAACTTATAAGGCAACATCTCAAGGACAACTTCTTCATCTTGCTGGCAGGGTCAAACTAAGTTCATACTCCCAGGCCCAGGAACCAACTCCTATCCTGATGGATGGAAACTCCCTTGCTCGACCCCTTATGTCAAAACATGATTGAACAATGCTACAGCCCACCCTGTTCCTTCTTGCTTCATGGTTTCGTCTTTAAAATACGCTGTACAGCGTTTCCTCAGGGTCGTAGTTCAGCCCTTGAGTCTGTTCTGCAGTCCCGATCAATCAGTAGTGGCTTGGCGACAACAAATTTTTGTCTCTGCATTGACCTGGTGCTTGAGTTATGTTGGATTTAAGTGAACCCCACAACAGGATATCTCTGATCCATCCAACCATCTTCTCTTGGGTGGGTGGGTGGGGGGCCCCAGTAAACAAGAGGGAATGAGCCAGACATGCAGATGATACAAGCAGGCTATGATTCTGAGGTGTAACATTGAGCCCACAATAAATTGCGCAGGCAGCACCCACTTTGAAATAGATATCCTATAGGCTTTCCTAAAAACTCCTTAACAGGACTTGAAGTGGATAGAGTACTTGTCTAACATGCTTGAAGCCTTTGCTTTGATCTCCAGCTCCTCATAAGCAAGACTTGGATGTTGGAGTCTCAGAAGTTTGAAACCGTCCTTGGTTATATAGCATATTCAAGGACAGCCTGGGCTATATGTGACCCTGTCTCAAAAAAAAACAAAAACAAAAACAAAACAAAACAAAACAAAAAAAAACAAATTGAAATGAAGAACAAGGTTAAAAATTCTTCTCCCCTGGCAATGGGCGAAGAGACATCTTGTTGTTGGTGTTGCTCTTATCAGTCAGGGGCAGAACAGATGGCAGTCCTTTTTTCATCATAGCCTGATGCCTGTCTTGGTGGCCAAAGCTGTTTCATGCCTATGACACAGAAAAACCCAGATCACTTCAAATCCAGCTAGCGCGGCAAGAGAGGAGGCAGACTGAGAGGTGCACTCTGCCATGCCATGTGGTGCGGGTGGGGAAAGACACAGACCTGCCCTTCACCACATGGCAAGGGTGAGTGAGCTTAGACAGACAGAGCCCAGTCTACCGCCACACAGCACAGTGAGCGAGGAAGGAGACAGACTTGCATACTGCCTGCCAACCACAGACATGCACTTGGGGGGGGGCGGGGCGGAGGCGGGGCTAGAGACATCTGCTTGCAGGTGGATGTCACCCAGGGGCCCACCAGCCACGTGGCCAGCTTGTAGCGAGAGCCACCACAATGTGTGAGTATGTGGTAGGAAGATGGGAGAGAAAGAGAAGTGGAGCAGCTTGGACACTATGAAGAGAGATGGAACTGAAGATGGAGGGTGGAGAGGATTAGCTTGCTGTGAGAGGGCAGGCCTACTAACTGGGGCCATAGTGAGATCATCTCAGCCTGAGCTGCCACTGAGGTCCATGTCTGAGTCCATTGCTATGCAATAGCAGAGGTCAGTATTGATGTCCGTGGCTTATTTTTTTTAAGGACTTTATTTATTTTATATTTTCACATGAGTACACTGTCACTCTCTTCAGAGATATCAGAAGAGGGCATCAGATCCTATTACAGATGGTTGTGAGCCACCATATGGCTGCTGGGAATTGAACTCAGGACTTCTGAAAGAGCAGTCAATGCTCCTAACCTCTGAGTCATCTCTCCAGCCCATCTATGGCTTATTTTTACCACTAGAGAACATGTGGTCGTCACTGGTTGGGGCAACTGCTAGGAACCATGTAGATGTTCAGGGACTGCATAGAACCAGCCCCACCACCCTGTGCCTTGCCCAGGCAGCATAGTGGAGTTGGCCTTCCCAGCTCAGTGTTGGAGGTAAGCTGACCCCGAGGGCACGAATGTGAGAGAGCTGACCCCACCACTCATCTGCTATAGGGCGACATGGGTGCAAGGGTGATGCCCTCCCTGCTCCGTTGCCTCTCACCACCTGTAGCAGTCAGAAGAGCTGACCCTGGAGTCATGAGAGTGGAAGAGCTGGCTCTGCCCCTCGCCAGCTGCATCACTAAAGAGAACGGCCGAAACCTTGACTGGGTAGCACAGTGGAGCTGCCTCTGAAGAAGGTATGGGTGCAGGTGAGCCAGCCTGGAGGGCAGGGAAGCAGAAAAGCTGACCCTGTCTCTTGCCAATGGTGGCATTGGGTAGCCTAGCTGGAGCAGTACTGGAGAACTTGTCCTGGTGGTGAGGATAAGGGACAGCTGGTTGACCAGCTCAGCTACCACCCAGGCCCAGATCCAGGGCTCTGAGTCGGCCCACACCAAAATTTCTATCATGTACAAATGGTTGGGAAACATGAAAGGGCTGGTCCTGCTGATCCAAAGCTGCAGGATCTCCATGACACAGGGCAGCAATAAGAAAACTGGGAGGAGTCCCAGTGAGGATCCAATATTAAAGAAGTCACAGAAGCCAGAGATCTCAAGGCAGACTAATGATTCAATGTAACAAACATTCTCAAATGAAGAAATGTGGACAGAGGGATACACTGTGACATACTACCACAATGAGATGTTTCTTGTGCTTTGTCTATATTGTTGTTCTTTGTTTATTTGTATGATTTTGGGGGGGGGGTTGCAAGGGCAAAGGGTAGATATGAGGGGATGGGGAGATGATCACATGGGATGCATGATGTAAAACTCACAACGGATCATTTAAAAAGCTAAAAAAATTCTTGGTGATTTATGAGTCTGGAAGCCCTTTTTGTATACTTTTGTACCAACATAATTTCAGTGAGGGCTCTTTTTTTTTTTTTTTTTTTTTTTTGGTTTTTTTGAGACAGGGTTTCTCTGTGTAGCCCTGGCTGTCCTGGAACTCACTCTGTAGACCAGGCTGGCCTCAAACTCAGAAATCCACCTGCCTCTGCCTCCCAAGTGCTGAGATTAAAGGTGTGCACCACCACCACCTGGCCTCAGTGAGGGCTCTTTAGTGTGGTTTGACTGAGAATGAGCCTCACAGGTTCATCTGTTTGAAGGCTTGGTCATAACTTGGTGAAACTGTTTGGGAAGGACTAGGGTGTATGGCCTCGTTGGAGGAGGTGTGTCACTGAGGGGTGGGCTTTGAAGTTTCAAAAGCCTGCACCAGGCCCAGTCTCCTTCTCTCTGCCTTCAACTTTTAGATCAGGAAGTAAAAGCTCTTAGCTATTGCTCCAGCACCATGCCTGCCTGCCTGCTGCCACATTTTTTTTTGCCATGAGGGTCATAGTCTCATCCTTTGAAATTATAAACAAGCTTCCAATTAAATGCTTTATTTTATAAGGTGCCTTGGTCCTGATATCTCTTCGAAGCAATAGAAATGCTAACTAAGACAGTTCTCAGACCAGAGTGTCCATGTGTGACAGATGAGAAGGGTTTAACTGAACAACTAGTCCATGCAATTACAGCCCCTGGGAACTCTCAGGACAGGTCTGTAAACTGGGGACCTTGGGATATGCGTAGCACATATCAGCTCCAGTCTCAAGACCTCAGTGCAAGGGAAGCTGAAGATGTACTCTCTGTTTTGAGGTCAAAGGCTGGAGAACCCAAGGAGGATGCTGTTGGTATAAGTCCCGCAGACCAAACAGCATGGACTCCAGTGTCCACTGCAAGAGCCGAATATGCCTTGGGTTTTGAAGGGAGACACCAATCTGCTTGTGGTTGTGCTCTGGTTGAATGGTGCCTGCCCACACTGAGGGCAAGTCCAGCCAGATGTGTATGCTGTGATTCTCTAGAAACAGCCTCACAGATACACTCACAAAGCTATCCAAAAAAATTCTCTATTTCTTAATCCAGTCAATCTGGACACTTAAAATTAACCACCACAGACACTTAACTATTTTTTTACTGATTGCATAATACTATTGGCTTGCTCTTCATGCCTATTTGAGCATTTCCATTTTATAATTATAAGCTATCTTGATGTGTAGAACATGGTGGTCCAACCATAGACTTGATCACTGCTGCTACTTGTTCCAAGCACTGGAATTAGTACTTGCCATCTATATAAATAAAATACACGGGCTGGAGAGATGGCTCAGTGGTTAAGAGCACTGACTGCTCTTTTTTATTTTTTAAGATTTACTTATTGTTATAAATAAGTACACTGTAGCTGTCTTCAGACGCACCAGAAGAGGGCGTCAGATCTCATTACAGGTGGCTGTGAGCCACCATGTGGTTGCTGGGATTTGAACTCAGGACCTTCAGAAGAGCAGTCAGTGCTCTTACCTGCTGAGCCATCTCACCAGCCTACACTGACTGCTCTTAACTGAGTTCAAATCCCAGCAACCACATGGTGGCTCACAACCATCTGTAATGAGATCTAATGCACTCTTCTTGGGTGTCTGAAGACAGCTACTGCATACTTACATATAATAAATAAATCTTTAAAAATAAATAAATAAATAAAATACATAAGCTGCTTTAATCCTCATGGAGGCTGAGACAGAAGGATTACCATGACTTTGAGGGCAGCTTATAACATGTAGTGAGTTCTAGACTGGGCTACAGAATAAGACAGTGCCTGTGTGTGTGGTAAGTGGGGCATGTGTGAGTATCTGTGTATGTGCTGTGTATAGTGTGTGTACAAGTGTGTGTGATGTGTGGATTGTGTATGTGTGTATATCTGTGTGTATGTGTATGGGGTGTGTATGTATGTATATCTGTGTATATGTGTGTGGGGGTGTATGTGTGTATATGTGGGGGGGGTGAGTGTGTGTGTATGTACAGGGGTATGTATGTGTATCTGTGTGTATGTATGTGTGGTTTGTGGGGTGTACTTGTGTAAGTATGTGCATGTGTGTGAAATGTATCTGTGTGTGGTGTATGAAGTGTGTATGTATATGTGTATACGTTTGTGTGTATGTGTGAGTGAGTGTGTGTGTGTTTGTTTATTCTGTAGCATTGGAGATTGAATCCAGGGCCTTGTGAATGTGAAGCAAGGAGAAGCCTCAGCCCCTCCATACACATTTTGAACATAATAAAATGCACTCAAGACATAAAATTAGTATGACATGGATCATGGGCCTGGTTAACTTCTAACTAGCTTTTAATTTACTGCTTGGTTGTTTTATTTATATAACAATGGATGGAAAGTTTTTGTGTAATGAGGAATCTTAAAATAAAAGATTTTCATGCCCAGCATGGTGGTGTACACCTTTAATCCTAGAACTCAAGAGTCAGAGGTGGGGGTAGGGGGTGGGAGGGATTAGGGGTGTGTGTGGGGGGAGTGCAGATCTCTGTAAGTTTTAGGCCAACCTGGTCTACAAAGAGAATTCCAGGACAACCAGGACTGTTACATAGAAAGTTCTGCCTCCAAAAAGTAAACAAACAAACAAACAAACAAATTAAAAGGTTTTCTTTGAACTCAACATCTAATAAGCAATCCAGGCTCTTAAGGAATAGGCATCAAGCTGAGAGGGGTGTCTCAGACCAGCACTGTGCCCTGCCCACCACCCTTGTTTGGTGACTATCTGCCCATCCTCCAGGCCCTAATAGAGGTTTCACTTCTTCCAGTCAGCTTTCTGTGGACCAAGCAGATCTGCTCGGCATGTGCATTTGGGTCTGTTAATGGTTCATCTCAGCTGTCAACATGATTGGATCTGGGATGAACTACTGGACACACCTCTGGGCAGGTCTGTGAGAGTATTTCCTGGAATGATTAACTGAGTGTAGACAATCCTTTTCTGGAGTGGGCAGCACCGCCTGGCAGTGGCCCAGATTTGGAGGGAAAAGCAGTGCTTTTCTTTGCCTGCTCATATTCGCTCCCTGCTGGTGAATGCATCTACTCTGTAGCTGCTACTGTCTTTGCTGACACCAGAACCCAGCTTCCTCAGCCTTCAAATGTGGGCTACCCAGGCATCCTCCAGGCTTTCAGTGCCAGATTGGAATTGCTAAAACCATCAATGTCACAGAGTGGGGAGCTGCTGGGTTTTCAGACTCTCCAGAATGCAGATAGTCATTGCTGGACCTCCTAGCCTGTGCTGTGCAAGCCAATCTAGTGACTCTCCCTTTAATATGCGTTCACTCTATTGGTTCGGTTCCTTTATAGATAATTGATGGCTACAGCTTTTATACACTGCAGTCCAAATAGCAGTAAAACGATGTCTTTAGTCAATTGTGTCCTTGCTTGGCGGTGAGCTTCTCAGGAAGTGACTCACCTGTCAACTTCTGTAATGCTCAAGGACTCCACAGAACTCAGCAAGTTGTTACTAAATCCCTGAAGGCACTAGCTCTCAGAGGAAATTGGGGTGAGGGTAAATGGAGGGCAGTGTTTTGTTTTGTTTTGTTTTGTGTTCCAGGCATTTCTTATCCTGAGATTCTCAGGTACTATTCCCCAGATCATATTGACTTCTGCCCAGGCACTATTCCCAGGTAATAAAAATAAGTAAGATTTATGAAGTACCTGGCCCACACCAGGCATGATTCTTCATGCCTTTCAAGTATTGAATCATTTAATTGTCACAGACTGGCCAGGTGGTGGTGGTGCCGCCGCACGCCTTTAATCCCGGCACTTGGGAGGCAGAGGCAGGCAGATCTCTGAGTTTGAGGCCAGCCTGGTCTACAGAGTGAGTTCCAGGACAGCCTGAGCTATACAGAGAAACCCTGTCTCTAAAAACAAAACAAAAAAAATGTCAGAGACTGAGGTTCTGAGAAGTTAAAGCAACCCACTAATGTCAAACAGTAGGCAGTGCTAGAAGCAGAAGTTGAATCAGACCATCTGGATCAAAAAAAACCTGTGTCCCCAGCTACCAGGACATTCATCCCAAGGGCAACCAGAATTGGGGAAATGTGTCAGACGTCTTCTGATGCTAATTACATTGACAGCAATGCTTTTGACAAAAACTACCACGGCACTGCCTCCCAGCACGCTATTCTCCTAGGAAAGATACCTGTTCATTTGGGGACAGACCTGCTTCCCAGCTCTCTGGTATGTACCTCTAGAAGGGGCTTTTCAGACATATGGCCCAAGTAGATCCTCCTAAGACTGTGCAGGTCAGTTCTAGGAGATAAGAGAAGGTGGCTCTAGGCTCAAGCAAAAAGCAGACTGTCAGAGCAAGACGATCACTCATATGGAGACTCCAGAATGAGAGATGAATAAGCATGTCTCTCCCTTTGCAGGGAGCAAGTGAGGCCTTTACCTATCCCATCCTATGGAATGTCAGATTCCTCACCTCTTAACTGGAAGAGCTTTAATTAAGATCAACTTACAGTACAAAAATCCTTTCATAGGTCACTGTTTTGTGTACTGGCTGAGGTAGCAGGCAGGGTACATAATAATGGTGAGGCTCCATCATGAAGAAGTGAGACAGCTTTCTAAGACTACTTAGTGTGTCTTAGTCAGGGTTTCTAGTCCTGCACAAATGTCATGATCAAGATGCAAGTTGAGGAGGAAAGGGTTTATTCAGCTTACACTTCCTCATTGCTGTTCATACCAAAGGAAGTCAGGACTGAAACTCAAGCAGGTCAGAAGCAGGAGCTAACCCAGAGGATGAGGAGGGATGTTCCTTACTGGTTTGCTTCCCCTGGCTTGTTCAGCCTGCTCTCTTATAGAACTCAGGACTACCAGCCCAGGGATGGCACCACCCACAAGGGGCCCTCCCTCCTTGATCACTAATTGAGAAAATGCCTTACAGCTGGATCTCATGGAGGCATTTCCTCAAGGGAGCCTCCTTTCTCTGTGATAACTCCAGCTTGTGTCAAGCTGACACACAAAATCAGCCTGTACATAGCAATAGAAGGTGACATCAGATCCCAAAGAAACAAATGGCTACCTGAGATGCCTATCAACACATCAAAGGCTGACACAGAATCACCAGGCTCTCTCAGTCTTACCTGTGAAGGAGGCCTGGCTCCTCTCAACATTTCTATCCTTACCCCCTATCCGAAAACCTATCCCACCCCTGAGCTGCTTCTCTTCCCTTCACCCAGCTTCTTTTTCTCATATAACTCAGCCAAGCTCTCTTGTCCTCTTGGTTGCCCCCCCCCTGTGTGTGTGTGTGTGTGTGTGTGTGTGTGTTCTCTGCTCTTGGCTCACCTCTTTTGCCCCTCCCTCTTCTCGTTCTCTGTTGCTGTGCCCCTCTCTCTTCCCTCCCATGGCCTAGTCTATTCTGCTGGCCATGTTCAGTCAGGACTCTCCCAGATGCCTCTGGCTGTTCTCCCTCTTATCTACACGAACCCCAACTGTCCCTAAGAGCATCAAGTCCTTATTTTCATTCAAGTAATTAGTTGTTCCCTTATGTGAAGGCTCTGGCTTTCCTTCTATCGAGGATCCTTGTAAGGGTCTTTATAAAAAGATAGGAAAGAAAAAAGGAATATGTTTGGTGGAGGTAAGGTATGGTGTGGGGGAAGGGAGTGCCTCTGTGGGCCCATGCTGAGGCGTTCCTTCCCCCTGAGGGACCAGCCACACATAGAGATTATTCAGAACATGGCGGGGGGAGTTGAGAGAAAGGCAGAGAGAGAGAGAGAGAGAGAGAGAGAGAGAGAGAGAGAGAGAGAGAGAGAGAGAGAGAGAGAGAGAGAGAGGAGAGAGAGAAGAGAGAGAGAAAGTAGAGAGAGCGAGAGAGGGACAAGAATGGGGAGAGAGGGAAGCAAGAGGAGAGAGCAAGAGCAAGAGGGTAAGAGAATGAGGATAGGGCAAGCAGCCCCTTTTATAGTGAGACAGGTTGCCCGGTAACTGTGGGGCGGAGCCTAGACTAAATGCCAATGAGGGGGTCTCAGTTCCCGCCCCCCCCCCGCCCCTGAGGCTCTGATCCGGCCTTGACTTGGAGTAAGCTTGAAGGGAGGTGGGAGAGGAGGCAGAGGACTGATAAGACAGTCCCATCTACCCCAGTCTTCCCATTGCCAGAGTGCTTAGGACCATGGAGAACGGAGAGGTCCCTGGAGACAGCTAGGTGACATTAACTGCAAGAGTGGAAGAAGAGATGGAGATATGACCCAGACTGAAAGGGACTAGTGAACAGGCTGAATGTCCCACCCACCGGTGCCTCTCCCACCCCTGCTAGCAAGCTCCTTTTCCTGCCAATCAGATTTAAGGTTCTCTCTCTGATCTGGGCCCAGCTCAGGGAGGGAAGTGGTTGGAGGGTACTCCTTTTGCCTGGGATTGCAAAACCTGAGACAGGACAAGGCAGGGAGCTGGTGATCCATCCTGAGGTTGCCTAACACCAAGTGTTCGTTCTTCTGAAGCCTCCTCGAAGATCTTTAAAACTCTGTCTCGAAGAACAGGAAGTAGCGGCTAGAGGGAATTTCCTGTTTACTGATGGTGTCAGCACTGGTCTGAGAGGCCGGCTCTGCTGTGGCTAATGTGAGCTGTGCCATCTCCCACCCTCCCCTGAGGCTGACTCGTGAGTCTGCCCTTTCCAGGATTAGAAGGAAGCACTCCAGCTCCCTCGGGTCCAGCAAGGTGCTTCTCTCAGCTGCTCTCCTTCGCTGGCCTGGACTGCAGTTAGCATTTCTGAAACCACTCAGAAAGCAGCAGCCTGCCCAGTTGGCACAGGCAGGCTGGTCCTTGTGACTTTGGCGTCACCCTAGTTCACAGAGAAGGAAGCTAGGAGCTAGAGGTGCCAAGGTTAGCAAAAACCAAAGTAAGATCAAAATGAGGATGCTCAATTAAAGTCACAGTTTAGGTAACAACAGGCATTTTTTTTT
>JADRCD010223909.1:20000-22583 GCA_019843815.1 Montemys delectorum | reverse complement strand
AGAAGAACTCTATAAACACCTGCATGTAGTTGACTAGTAAGTCGGGGCTTCTGCAACCGACTGCTCGTTTATCCCTCCACCCAAAAAGACCTACTAACACCAGGAGCCAGCTACAGCAACTCACTAGCATGGTGCCAATTTAGGGGAGATTCTTATCTGTCTAGAGTGGATTGTATTTGGAATCCTCAGTTCCACCTTCCCTTGAAGTCCAGTGCCCTCTTGTTCTTGGTTCACGACATTAAGAATTGTGGCTGATTAGTCGTTTGTTTTACACCGGAGAGAATTAAGTGAGGGAAGAATAGCTTTCAGGAGCATCTCCACTGATGATAAACATACCCCACATTCATTAAACATCAAACAATTGCAGGCTTGGTTCTGAACACTTTTTAGTAAAGTGCACGTATGCGTGTGTGCATGTGCGCGCACATGTATGGGTGTGTATTGGACATGAACTTGGAATTAAGTATAGTGCAAGCCCAAGACTTTCAAGCATCCAGGACTGTATCTGCATCAGATGAGTGTCCCAAGAAGCAAGACTAGACATCAAAGGAAGCTCTGGTGTCACCACCACGTTCTAGGCAGTGAGCTGCAACAAAACCAGACAGTCCCCCTGAAACTGAGAGCTAGAGAGCATGCCTGCAAGGCACCCTCAGCAAAGAAACAGAGGACGCTGTCACATTACCCGTTTGTGATGCACAAAATGGGGTCTGCTCATCCCTTTTGTTTCTTTGAACCCGTTTGTTAAGATTCTGCCTTGTGAACATGAAATGCACTTAGCCTGCATTTCCTACAGTGTGGGAGGCAGTGAGTAGGTGGCTGCCCCAGTGTCGCATCCAATTACACTGATCTACACAATAAGAAAGTTCCTTCATTTTTCTCTTCTATTTCAAGCCTGTTGGCTTCAAGGGGAATGTCTCTCAGATCTGTTGATGACATATATAACAGATTATTACCACAACAAAAGTGTCTGGATTTTCTAAGGCAAAGAAGCAGACAGAGCCCAGGTCAGGTCCGCTAAAAATTGGTAAACTTAGGCATTCATGTAGTGAATTTAGGGAGAGGTTGTACCAAGGGCACTTGATGAGGTTTCTCATAGAGGTCCTCTGCCATGTCTGGTCTCCATCATTCTCTCTGCTAAGCACTGAAATGGATCAGTCATTGCTGAAGTGCATGAACTGTGTGGGTACTTGGATTGGGGGTCAGAGTAGGATCCCAGGAACGTTTTAGTATATAAACTGGGAACTCTTTCTCCCTGTGTGATTGGTAGCCACACCCAGAGCCATCTGTCCTGGCTCTTACAATCGCCGCCTAATCCTATCCCTGTGCTCATATAGTCAGTGAGAACATTCACACAGCTCACAATGAACCCCAACCCCCTCAGCCAGGAACATAAACAAGAGACAAAATGTGTTTTGCTTCACCTGAGAAAGCACAGTGAGGGGAGAGGACTAGCAAAACATTAGTCATTAGCCTTAGTATCAGGCAGCATTAAACACTGAGTCCATAAATAAAAGCCAGGGAGAGAAAGTGTCTTGGTAATTCAAGTGGAGAGTTACCAAGAAAGATGTCTGCATCAACTTCTGGTGCTACACGCATTCACATGCAACCACCACACATACAACATATGCACACACAAATAGAGTACATTGTAAATACTGATAAGAAAAGACTTCAAATTATACGTGTATTTTGTAGGAGAGCAACAAGAAACAAGAGCAGATGGTGTCTACTATAGTATTATTAAGAGATAGAGAAAGAATGTGAGAAAATATATACATAGACCTGGGGAAAGAAACATACAAAGCCAGTATAAAGCCAACCCTGCTAGTGGGGAGGACTACAGCCCCTGTGGGGGAGGACTACAGCCCTGTGGGGGAGGACTATAGCCCCGTGGGGGAGGACTTCAGCCCCTGTGGGGGAAGACTACAGCCCCTGTGGGGGAGGACTACAGCCCTGTGGGGGAAGACTACAGCCCCTGTGGGGGAGGACTACAGCCCTGTGAGGGAGGACTATAGCCCCTGTGGGGGAGGACTATAGCCCCTGTGGTGGAGGACTTCAGCCCCTGTGGTGGAGGACTTCAGCCCCTGTGGTGGAGGACTACAACCCCTGTGGAGGAGGACTACAGCCCCTGTGGGGGAGGACTATAGCCCCTGTGGGGGAGGACTATAGCCCCTGTGGGGGAGGACTTCAGCCCCTCTAGGAGAGGACTTCAGCCCCTGTGGGGGAGGACTACAGCCAGAATCTAAGGAATAGTGTTGTTGTGGTCATATTTATTCTTATTTTCTTAGGAAAATCGACATACATGTACTCAAAAATGCTTTAGAGAAAAATAAAAAACTAAGACCATCAGAGATTATGCTCAATTAAATAAATATAAAATTTAACCACATGAACCCTACAATAAAAGTTGTGATTCTGGGTGCCATATTAGCAGCAACCAGTATAAACTTAGAAATAAAATTAAAGTATTACCAATGTTAATGTTAAAATAGACTATCAGGGCGGTGGTGGTGCACGCCTTTAATCCCAGCACTTGGGAGGCAGAGGCAGGTGGATTTCTGAGTTCGAGGCCAGCCTGGTCTA